>APFE031520203.1:9045-59863 GCA_000404065.3 Pinus taeda | reverse complement strand
CAGCCGCATGCAGTTCTACCGGCTTCAGATTTGGATCACCAACGGACGTGGCCCTCAAATAGCTGTGATACCATGTAGGAATTTACAGGGTAAGTTCCTCAGACAGAACACCAAAAGGACACCGCTCACAAACAGATCACAGATCAATACACCAGTATTTTGACGTGGTTAAAACCCTCAGAGAGGGAAACAGTCCACGGCCTGCGCCAACGTGGCTACTACAGGCAATTTATTAATAAAAGAATGAAAATTTACATAAGCTTCTCTCATGCACGGTTAACCTACAAATGACCCTCCATGCGCTTTAAATAGAATTCATGGACCAATCGGGTGTCAAGCCACGGATCAAGTGTCGGTAATACCGAGGAGAGAATGAACCGTCGGATCACTACATATCGTGACTGTCGAATTGTAAGTTACAAAATGTACAACGGTAAAGAAACATACTTTACATAACTCTATACCTAACTCTATACTAGACCAAGTTGAACTTAACTATTTCCTATGTGTTAGAATATCCTAACAGTTAAAGATTATATAAAGTGGGTATTACATTGCGCAGAGATGTTCCTGCGTCATTTTTGGTATCAGAGCCAGTTACAGGTGTTGCAGCAAAAATACCGCCAAGGCGAGGAATTGGAAGAGGAAGACCAGAACCAAATGTAGTCCTGATAGAAGAAGTGCAGAGACTGCGTGAATGAATGGAGACAATGGAAACAACCCAGAGAAGAGCACTTGATGAGAGAACTGAGAGTTCTTCAGAAGAATCTGATGAAGAGGTGGAAGCAGGAGAAGAAAACGAAACTGCCAAAGTCCTCAAGATGTTGGCAAAAGTTGGAAGCAAACCCAAGATAGAAATTTCTATGTATGAAGGGAGTTTGAATGTAGAGGAGTTCATGGATTGGATCAGATCCATAGATCAATATTTCGATTATGAAGAGGTTGAGGAGAATAAGAGGGTGAAGTTTGCAGTCACTAGATTGAAGGGCCATGCAGCCATCTGGTGGGACGAGTTACAGACATCAAGGACAAGAAAGGGGAAATCTAAGATCAAGCAGTGGGATAAAATGGTAAGAAAACTAAAAGCCAAGTTTTTTCCTAAAGACTATCATTTTAATCTTTTTAAGTAGATGCAAAATCTAAAGCAAAAAGGAATGTCTATTAAAAAATATACTGAAGAATTTTATAGGTTAAGCATCAGAACAGGGCATGTAGAAGATGATTTGGAAAAAGTAGCCAAATATGTTAATGGGCTAAGGTATGAGATTCAAGATGAGATTAGCCTGTTAAGTTTGAAAACTATTGAAGATGCCTATCAAGCACGTTTGAAAGCAGAGGAGAAAATATTGCGGAAACAGAGTCAAAGAAACAGAGGAAAGAGCCCAGCAAGAGGTAAAGGATCAGCCAAATCCAGAGGAACACAGCATCAGTTCGAAGCAGGAAGTCCAAGCAGCAGATCACCATAGATGGGTGAATCTAGTAGAGGGAGATTCATGCCTAGAGGAAGAGGGCGAGGAAGAGATGTTAGGTGTTATACCTGTGGAGAATGGGGACATATGTCGCGGGACTGTCCTCATAACAAATCAGCAAGCCAGAGGGGTGAAAATGTGGCTGAGGCAAAGCCGGAACCACCTCGACTTCTAGAGAAGGAAGAACCACCGGAGGAAGGTGAATCATTGCTGCTTAGAAGAACTTTGTTGAGATAGAAAAGGAGATTGGAAAACCTGCGCAAAGAAAGAATTTGTTCAGGACTACATGCAAATCAAAGGGTAAGTGTTGTAAGGTGATAATTGATAGCGGGGGTACTGACAATCTTGTGTCTACAGAGATGGTGAAAAAACTTGGATTAACAAGAAAAGCACATCCTGCACCTTACAAAGTATCTTGGCTTCAGAAGGGTCATCAAGTCACCATGAAAGAACAATGTAATGTGGAAATGCAGATTGGCACATACAGAGATGTGATTTTATGTGACATAATGCCCATGGATGTATGCCACCTGTTATTGGGGAGATCATGGCAATTTGACCGAAAGGCGATTCATGATGGAAGAAGAAATACATACACCATAGAAAAGGATGGAGTTAAGCATACGTTGCTGCCAGTGAAGAATGATGCTGATAAAGAGCTGCCTGAAAATAGTATTATGTTGATGAGTGGTAAGGAACTTCTACGAGAGGTTGATAAAAGTGAAGAGGTGCATTTTGCTATCGTTGGAAGGCGAAAGGTAATTTTAACCTACACAAATTTAAACGATTTGCCTAAAGAAATTCAATCTATGTTAAATAGTTACATGGATATCATTGTGGATGAATAGCCAAATGAATTACCACCAGTTAGAAGTATAAGTCACCATATTGACTTAATACCAGGAGAAATTCTACCTAATAAAGCTGCATATAGATTAACTCCTTAGGAAAACGCAGAGTTGCAAGACAGGTTCAAGAGCTTATGGACAAGGGGCTGATTCGAGAAAGTATGAGTTCGTGTGCTGTGCCAACGGTGCTTAGTCCGAAAAAGGGAGCAGAATGGTGCATGTTCACCGATTCCAGAGCTATCAACAAGATAGCAGTCAGGTATAGATTTCCTTTGCCCAGGATGGATGATTTAATGGATTGTTTAAGTGGATCCAGGTACTTTTCTAAGATAGATCTGAAAAGCGGGTATCATCAGATCAGAATCCGGGAAGGCGATGAGTGGAAAACAGCTTTCAAAACCAACAGTGGACTGTATGAATGGTTAGTGATGCCTTTTGGGCTCACTAATGCACCCAGCACATTCATGAGACTAATGAATGAGGTTCTAAAAGAATACACAGGTAAATTTGTTGTTGTTTACCTTGGTGATATTCTAGTTTTCAACAAATGTAAAGAGGAGCATTTGGAACACTTGAAGTTAGTTTTGAAAACTCTGCAGAAAGAGAAGCTACTAATCAATCTGAAGAAATGTAGTTTCATGAAAGAGGAGCTGGTATATTTGGGATTTGTGATTTCCAGAGACGGTTTGAAAATGGATCCGGAGAAGGTACAAGAAATCAGAAACTAGCCTACTCCCAGGAGTGTATTCGAGGTAAGAAGTTTCCATGGACTTGCTAGTTTCTACCAAAAATTTATAAAGGGATTTAGTCAAGTTTGTGCACCAATCCTTGAGACAATTAAGGAGGTCAATCAGCCATTTCGGTGGACATAAGGAGCTGATAGGAATTTTAATTTGTTGAAAAGAAAGATAACAGAAAATCCTATTATAGCCTTACCAAATTTCGAGAAAGTCTTTCAAGTGGAAACCGATGCAAGTGCAGAAGTAGTTGGTGCGATGCTAAGCCAAGAGCAAAGGCCGATAACATATTTCAGCGAGAAGTTAAATGATGCAAAGAAAAAATATTCTTCTTATGATAAAGAATTTTACGCTATTGTGCAGGCATTAGAAAAGTGGAGACATTACTTGCTACCGAAGGAGTTCATCTTATATTCAGACAACAATGCTTTGCAGTTTATTAATAATCAGCCAAAGCTAAATCAGAAGCACGCCAAGTGGGTGGAATTTCTGCAAAGTTTCACTTTTGTAATAAAGCATAAAAGTGGTAAGTCTAATAAAGTGGCGGATGCATTAAGCAGGGTAAGTTTTCTTTTGCAAGAATTTAAAGTGGGTGTTGTAGGTTTTGATGAAATGATATAAATGTACAAAGATGACGAGGATTTTAAAGACATCTACACAATAGTGCAGAATCTGGTGAGAAATAACAGAAGTCAATGGATTGATTACCTTGTTCAAGGAGGCCTGTTATTTAAAAGCAACAACTTATGCATTCCTAAATGTTCCATGAGAGAGAACATCATTAAAGAGAAGCACCGTGGAGGATTGTCTGGTCATTTTGGACAAGACAAAACTTTCGCTCAAGTGAATGTTTTTTATTATTGGCCTAAAATGCAAACTGATATTAAAATGTTTGTTGAGAAATGCAGGGTATGTCAGTATGCCAAAGGAAGGAGCCAAAATATCAGTCTATATCATCCATTGCCCATACCAGATCGACCATGGGATGTAGTGAGTATGGACTTTGTTTTGGGTTTACCAAAAACTCAGAGAGGAAACGATTCTATTTATGTTGTTGTAGGCAGATTTTCTAAAATGGCTCATTTTATTGCTTGTAAGAAGACTAATGATTCCACACACATAGCAAATTTATTCTTTTCAGAGATTGTAAGATTGGATGGTTTGCCTGTAAGTATTGTATCAGATCGAGACACTAAATTTGTAGGGCATTTCTAGAGGACACTTTGGAAGAAACTGGGAACTAAACTCAGTTTTAGTTCAGCTTACCATCCTCAAAGGGATGGTCAAACTGAAGTTGTAAACAGAAGCTTGGGGAATATATTAAGAAGTTTGGTATATCAGAATCCCAAACAATGGGATTTAGCATTAGCTCAAGCTGAATTTGCTTACAATGACACACCAAACCGAAGCACTGGAATGAGTCCATTTCAGATTGTCTTTGGAATGCATCCGAGAGTAGTATATGAGCTAAGAGATTTGGGGAAACAAGAAGCTAGAAGTGCAAGTGCTCAAGATTTTGTTGAACAAATGCAGAAGTTACAGGAAGAGATTAAAGGTAAACTACAGGAAAGTAGCAAGAGATACAAGCATAGAGCAAATTTGAAAAGACGAGAAAAAGAGTTTCAGGTAGGAGATTTGGTCAAGGCATATTTGAGGAAAGAGAGATTTCCTACAAAAAATTACAATAAGCTGAAACTGAAGAAGATAGGACCCTGTAAAATCAAAAGGAAATTTTCAGCCAATGCATATGAGATTGAGTTGTCGAAAGGGATCGGAATATCTCCCATTTTCAATATTGCAGACTTCTATCCATTCAGAGAGGCAGAAACAAAATTGCAGACTGAAGCTACAAGTGATGAAGTTCAAGTTGTGGATTGGGAAGAACAAGTACCAAAAAAATTCAAGAAATAAGTTGAAGCTATTTTAGATCAAAGAATATCCAAGGAATCTCGAGGACAAGCATATTTTCAATATCTGGTCAAGTGGAAAGAGCAGCCAATGGAAGATTCCAGTTGGTTGATAGCAACTGAATTGCGGAAATACGGCATAAATCCTGAAAATTTAAAGAACCAATCTTTTCTTCTCCGGGATTCTGATGCAGGAGAATCAGAACTGGCCAGCAATGTGGAAAATTGTCCCCAGGTTGTGGCTGACAAGGAGGAATTAATTGTTGTGTATTAAAATTCAGTTTGCTAAAGAAGTCGACTTCACAAATAATTAGTTATTACTGTAATAGGTGTGTCTATCTTATTGATAAGATTGTTATAACAGGTGTAAGTGAGCACAAATAGATAGGAGTTTATTGTTAGAATTTTTATAATTAGAAGATTATGTATCGAGTAGTTAGGGAGCAAGGATAAGACAGTGGTAATAAAAAACGAAGAGATTTTCTTCGTGAGGGGTTTTTTTTTTAGTGTAATCTTTGAGAGCGCGAGCTCAGAAGATTGTGAAAATCATATGTGTGTTGTAATAGAGATCGTTTTATGAAATTTCAATGCAGAATTTCTGTACATTAATAAGTTTTTATGGTGTGCAACAATGTATGCAAATTTGGAAGAAAATTCTTGTATTAAATTCTCTGTCTTGGAAGTGATTGTGTTTTAGTTTGAAACACGTTTTCTGTTTCGGCATTCTAGAATTAAGGAGAGTTAACAAGACTTTTCTTGTTTGTATTGTTTCATGTTATTGATTGTAATCGAACACTGAAAGACTGTGATCGTAGATTCCAGAAATTTCTCATCGAAATTTAATAGGGAGTGGTAGTTGTGTCAATCAAAGACTCAGCGAATTGGAACCTACAACAGTTAGTGCATCTGAGCGTTTAATGCCCGAATTCTCGTGGCGATTCCAGTCAAAACTGTGTGGAATCCGATAAAACAAGATATATACATATCTGATTTATAATGGTGTGACCACCAATAGTGAATAAATGCATTGAATATTGGTCAATCGAGATTCTCACCTGTATTAAGTGGTCGAATGCAAACAGATTGCATGGGATTTGGAGTAATCAGTAAATGTTCATCGTTATTGTCAATTGCTGCAATGTCACAAGTATGTGCTGGTAATGTTATTTTTAAGAAGAGGCGTTTTCACTGTAAAAAAAAAAAAAAGAGAACAGTAATGTATGGGCGCATTCTCTTCGAAGTGAAGAAGAAAAAGCTACAGGAAAAAGGCGCATTTGCAATTGGGTAATATTGCCTTGGATTGGCTAGTTTGTCAACAGTTAGGGATAATTTGGAAGGCCGACATACTGCAATTCTTTTTACCTCTGATTGTTTTAAAAATTGTTGTTCCAATATCGATTTGTTAAACCGCTATTACAATATCGATTTGTTAAAGATTATATAAAGTGGGTATTACATTGCGCAGAGCTGTTCCTGTGTCATTTCTGGTATCAGAGCCAGTTACAGGTGTTGCAGCAAAGATGTCACCAAGGCGAGGAAATGGAAGAGGAAGACCAGAACCAAATGTAGTCCTGATAGAAGAAATGCAAAGACTACGTGAACGAATGGAGACAATGGAAACAGCCTAGAGAAGAGCACCTGATGAGAGAACTGAGAGTTCTTCAGAAGAGTCTGATGAAGAGGGGGAAGCAGGAGAAGAAAACGAAACTACCAAAGTCCTCAAGATGTTCGCAAAAGTTGGAAGCAAACCCAAGATAGCAATTCCTATGTATGAAGGGAGTTTGAATGCAGACGAGCTCATGGATTGGATCAGATCCATAGATCAATATTTCGATTATGAAGAGGTTGAGGAGAATAAGAGGGTGAAGTTTGCAGTCACTAGACTGAAGGGCCATGCAGCCATCTGGTGGGACGAGTTACAGACATCAAGAACGAGTAAGGGGAAATCTAAGATCAAGCAGTGGGATAAAATGTTAAGCAAACTAAAAGCCAAGTTTTTTCCTAAAGTCTATGATTTGAATATTTTTAAGCAGATGCAAAATATGAAGCAAAAAGGAATGTCTGTTAAAGAATATACTGAAGAATTTTACAGGTTAAGCATCAGAACAGGGCATGTAGAAGATGATTTGGAAAAAGTAGCCAGATATGTTAATGGGCTAAGGTATGAAATTCAAGATGAGATTAGTTTGTTAAGTTTGAAAACTGTTGAAGATGCCTATCAAGAAAGTTTGAAAGTAGAGGAGAAAATATTGCGGAAACAGAGTCAAAGAAACAAAGGAAAGAGCCCAGCAAGAGGTAGAGGATCAGCCAGATCCAGAGGAACACAACATCAGTTCGAAGCAGGAAGTCCAAGCAACAGATCACCATAGATGGGTGAATCTAGTAGAGGGAGATTCATGCATAGAGGAAGAGGGCGAGGAAGAGATGTTAGGTGTTATACCTGTGGAGAATGGGGACATATGTCACAGGACTGTCCTCATAACAAATCAGCAAGCCAGAGGGGTGAAAATGTGGCTGAGGCAAAGCCGGAACCACCTCGACTTGTAGAGAAGGAAGAACCACTGGAGGAAGGTGAATCATTGCTGCTTAGAAGAACTTTGTTGAGATCAAAAAAGGAGATTGGATAACCTGCGCAAAGAAATAATTTGTTGAGGACTACATGCAGATCAAAGGGTAAGTGTTGAAAGGTGATAATTGATAGCGGGAGTACTGACAATGTTGTGTCTACAGAGATGGTGGAAAAACTTGGATTAACAAGAAAAGCACATCCTGCACCTTACAAAGTATCTTGGCTTCAGAAGGGTCATCAAGTCACAGTGACAGAACAATGTAATGTGGAAATGCAGATTGGCACATACAGAGATGTGATTTTATGTGACATAATGCCCATGGATGTACGTCACATGTTATTGGGGAGACCATGGCAATTTGACCGAAAGGCGATTCATGATGGTAGAAGAAATACATACACCATAGAAAAGGATGGAGTTAAGCATACGTTGTTGCCAGTGAAGAATGATGCTGATAAAGAGCTTCCTGAAAATAGTATTATGTTGATGAGTGATAAGGAACTGCTACAGGAGGTTGATAAAAGCGAAGAAGTGCATTTCGCTATTGTGGGAAGGCCAAAGGTAATTTTAACCTCCACAAATTTAAATGACTTGCCTGAAGAAATTCAATCTGTGTTAAATAGTTACATGGATATCATTGTGGATGAATTGCCAAATGAATTACCACCGGTTAGAAGTATAAGTCACCATATCGACTTAATACCAGGAGCAAGTCTACCTAATAAAGCTGCATATAGATTAACTCCTTAGGAAAACACAGAAGTTGCAAGACAGGTTCAAGGGCTAATGGAGAAGGGGCTGATTCGAGAAAGTCTGAGTCTGTGTGCTGTGCTAATAGTGCTTAGTCCGAAAAAGGGAGGAGAATGGCACATGTGCACCGATTCCAGAGCTATCAACAAGATAACAGTCAGGTATAGATTTCCTTTGCCCAGGATGGATGATTTAATGGATTGTTTAAGTGGATCCAGGTACTTTACTAAGATAGATATGAAAAGCGGGTATCATCATATCAGAATCTAGGAAGGCGACGAGTGGAAAAAAACTTTCAAAACCAATAGTGGACTGTATGAATGGTTAGTGATGCCTTTTGGGCTCACTAATGTGCCCAACACATTCATGAGACTAATGAATGAGGTTCTAAAAGAATACACAGGTAAATTTGTTGTTGTTTACCTTGATGATATTCTAGTTTTCAGCAAAAGTAAAGAGGAGCATTTGGAACACTTGAAGTTAGTTTTGAAAACTTTGCAAAAAGAGAAACTACTAATCAATCTCGAGAAATGTAGTTTCATGAAAGAGGAGCTGGTATATTTGGGATTTTTGATTTCCAGAGACGGTTTGAAAATGGATCCGTAGAAGGTACAAGCAATCAGAAACTAGCCTACTCCCAGGAGTGTATTCGAGGTAAGAAGTTTCCATGGACTTGCTAGTTTCTACCGAAAATTTATAAAGGGATTTAGTCAAGTTTGTGCACCAATCCTTGACACAATTAAGGAGTTTAATCAGCCATTTCAGTGGACAGAAGCAGCTGATAGGAATTTTAATTTCTTGAAAAGAAAAATAACAGAAAAGCCTATTCTAGCCTTACCAAATTTCGAGAAAGTCTTTCAAGTGGAAACTGATGCAAGTGGAGAAGCAGTTGGTGCAGTGCTAAGCCAAGAGCAAAGGCCGATATCATATTTCAGTGAGAAGTTAAATGATGCAAAGAAAAAATATTCTTCTTATGATAAAGAATTTTACGCTATTATGCAGGCATTAAAAAAGTGGATACATTACTTGCTACTGAAGGAGTTCATCTTATATTCAGACAACCATCCTTTGCAGTTTATTAATAATCAGCCAAAGCTAAATCAGAAGAACGCCAAGTGGGTGGAATTTCTGCAAAGTTTCACTTTTGTAATAAAGCATAAAAGTGGTAAGTCTAATAAAGTGGAGGATGCATTAAGCAGGGTAAGTTTTCTTTTGCAAGAATTTAAAGTGGATGTTGTAGGTTTTGATGAAATGATAGAAATGTACAAGGATGATGAGGATTTTAAAGACATCTACACAACAGTGCAGAATCTGGTGAGCAATAACAGAAGTCAATGGATGGATTACCTTGTTCAAGGAGGCCTGTTATTTAAAAGCAACAAATTATGCATTCCTAAATGTTCCATGAGAGAGAACATCATTAAAGAGAAGCACAGTGGAGGATTGTCTGGTCATTTTGGACAAGACAAAAATTTCGCTCAGGTGAATTCTTTTTATTATTGGCCTAAAATGTAAACTGATATTAAAAAGTTTGTTGAGAAATGCAGGGTATGTCGGTATGCCAAAGGAAGGAGCCAAAATACCGGTCTATATCAGCCATTGCCCATACCAGATCGACCATGGGATGTAGTGAGTATGGACTTTGTTTTGGGTTTACCAAAAACTCAGAGAGGAAACGATTCTATTTATGTTGTTGTAGACAGATTTTCTAAAATGGCTCATTTTATTGCTTGTAAGAAGACTAATGATGCCACACACATAGAAAATTTATTATTTTCATAGATTGTAAGATTGCATGGTTTGCCTGTAAGTATTGTATCAGATCGAGACACTAAATTTGTAGGGCATTTCTGGAGGACACTTTGGAAGAAACTGGGAACTAAACTCAGTTTTAGTTCAGCTTACCATCCTCAAACGGATGGTCAAACTGAAGTTGTAAACAAAAGCTTGGGGAGTATATTAAGAAGTTTGGTATATCAGAATCCCAAACAATGGGATTTAGCATTAGCTCAAGCTGAATTTGCTTACAATGACACACCAAACCGAAGCACTGGAATGAGTCCATTTCAGATTCTCTTTGGAATGCATCCGAGAGGAGTATATGAGCTAAGAGATTTGGGGAAACGAGAAGCCAGAAGTTTAAGTGCTGAAGATTTTGTTGAACAAATGCAGAATTTACAGGAAGAGATTAAAGGTAAACTACGGGAAAGCAGCAAGAGATACAAGCATAGAGCAGATTTGAAAAGAAGAGAAAAAGAGTTTCAGGTAGGAGATTTGGTCATGGCATATTTGAGGAAAGAGAGATTTCATACAAAAACTTACAATAAGCTGAAACTGAAGAAGATAGGACCCTGTAAAATCAAAAGGAAATTTTCAGCCAATGCATATGAGACTGAGTTGCCAGAAGCAATCGGAATATCTCCCATTTTTAATATTGCAGACTTGTATCCATTCAGAGAGGCAAAAACAGAATTGCAGACTGAAGCTACAGGTGATGAAGTTCAAGCTGTGGATTGTGAAGAACAGGTACCAAAAACATTCAAGAAAGAAGTTGAAGCTATTATAGATCAAAGAATATCCAAGAAAACTCGAGGACAGACATATTTTCAATATTTGGTCAAGTGGAAAGAGCAGCCAATGGAAGATTCCAGTTGGTTGACAACAACTGAATTGCGGAAATACGGCATAAATCCTGAAAATTTAAAGAACAATCTTTTCTTCTCCGGGAGTTTGATGCAGGAGCATCGGAACTGGCCAGCAATGTGGAAAATTGTGCACATGTTGTGGCTGACAAGGAGGAATTCATTGTTGTGTAGTAAAATTCGGTTTGCTAAAGAAGTCGACTTCACAAATAATTAGTTATTACTGTAAGAGGTGTGTCTATCTTATTGATAAGATTGTTATGACAGGTGTAAGTGAGCACAAATAGATAGGAGTTTATTGTTAGAATTTTTATAATTAGAAGATTATGTATCGAGTAGTTAGGGAGCAAGGATAAGACAGTGGTAATAAAAGACGAAGAGATTTTCTTCGTGACGGGTTTTTTTTTTGGTGTAATCTTTGAGAGCGCGAGCTCAGGAGATTGTGAAAATCATATATGTATTGTAATAGAGATCGTTTTATGAAATTTGAATGCAGAATTTTTGTACATTAATAAGTTTTTATGGTGCGCAACAATGTATGCGAATTTGGAAGACAATTCATGTATTAAATTCTTTGTCTTGGAAGTGATTGTGTTTTAGTTTGAAACACGTTTTCTGTTTCGGCATTCTAGAATTAAGGAGAGTTAACAAGACATTTCCTGTTTGTATTGTTTCATGTTATTGATTGTAATCGAACATTGAAAGACTGTGATCGTAGATTCCAGAAATTTCGCATCGAAATTTAATAGGGAGTGGTAGTTGTGTAAATCAAAGACTCAGCGAATTGGAACCTACAACAGTTACTGCATCTGAGCGTTTAATGCCCGAATTCTCGTGGCGATTCCAGTCAAAACTGCGTGGAATCTGATAAAACAAGATATATACATATCTGATTTATAATGGTGTGACCACCAATTGTGAATAAATGCATTGAATATTGGTCAATCGAGATGCTCACCTCTGTTAAGTGGTCGAATGCGAACATATTACATGGGATTTGGAGTAATCGGTAAATGTTCATTGTTATTGTCAATTGCTGCAATGTCACAGGTATGTGCTGGTAATGTTATTTTTAAGAAGACGCGTTTTCACTGTCAAAAAAAAAGAGAACAGTAATGTATGGGTGCGTTCTCTCCGAAGTGAAGAAGAAAAAGCTACAGGAAAAAGGCGCATTTGCAATTGTGTAATATCGCCTTGGATTGGCTAGTTTGTCAATAGATAGGGATAATTTGGTAGGCCGACATACTGCAATTTTTTTTACCTGTGATTGTTTTAAAAACTGTTGTTCCAATATCGATTTGTTAAACCGCTGTTCCAATATCGATTTGTTAAAGATTATATAAAGTGGGTATTACATTGCACAGAGTTGTTCCTGCGTCACCGAATTGGTGTATGAGGCCCCCATGTTTGTGGGACAAGGATAAGACCCCCTTGTTTACCAAATTTGTGTATGAGACCCCCATGTTTGTGGGACAACGATGAGACCACCTTGTTTACCAAAATTGTGTATGAGGCCCCCGTGTTTGTGGGACAAGGATGAGACCCCCTTTTTTACCAAATTGGGGTATGAGACCCCTTGTTTGTCTTTTGTTTGTGGGACAAGGGGTCAATTTTTTATTAATAATTATAATTATAATTATTTTTAATTAATTAATTTATTATTATTATATTGGTGTATGATATCCCCTTCTTTGTGGGACAAGGGTTAATGCAGCGATTTGACTACTAAGTCTGTGAAAACACATCCTCTTAACCATTACGCCCACTCAAGTTGTTAAACAAAACAATACTTTATATCTCTGCCATACTTAACTATAAAGAATTAGAAAAACCCAATTACTTAATAGTGAAAAAGTCAAAAAGTGTTACTCAATACTAAAAAATATAGTGATAAAGATAAGTAAACTAAATTATATATACTAAACAAGTTATTACTTGAATACTATTTTTAATAATCAATTTTGAAATAAATCAATCGTATCTCTAAATTTGTAGAAATTCTACAAATCTCGCTCCAAGACCTATGTAGAAAATCTGACTATAGATTAACCCAATAATGCAATATAACCAAAGAAAAATACTATAACCTACTTCTACTATCAAGAAATTTGCGTAAGTTTAAAGGTCGAGCTGAACACATATAACCAGAAGCAGAATCAATGCACAATACACATGAGAATACTTTGGGGAAAGACTCAGCTAAAAACCCCACTATCTGTATTATCATACAAGGTGGAAATACATAGGAATTATACAACTCGCCAGCTCTCAATACAATCCTCACAGATGCTCATAGGAAATCTTGGATTCTCACAAGCCTTCCTCTCTACCCTCCAAGCTCTTATTTCCTTACGTTGTTCCTAGTGGATGATTCTCACCTCACCAAGTGGAACACTGCTATCACACACTGTCAGAACTGCGCAATCCTCCAGGAAATCATTCCTTCTGCTTGCATGAGTTTTCTTTATAGGAAAAAACATGCAACTAATAGTACATTGTCCTTGTCTTTAATCTCAAATGGGTCTTTCTCAGAATAGACATGCATGAGTTTCTGATGAGGGAATCTTCAGTTAATTGGAGTACACTAGTTGAGTGCATGCATGCATCAATTGATTGTTAACTCACCATTAGTTCCTCAAACAGTTTGGAACTAATTTAACTAGACTTAACTTAGTAAAATGAGTCAACTAATTACAACTTAAATATAACTCAATCTTATCTGCTAAACTTTAGGGATAACTTTTGCATGACTTCAAAAAGACTTCTAACTTGAATTTCTCCAACTAGTTAATTTAAAATGAATTAATCAATTATTTCCAAGTAGTTGTTAAGACTAAATTCGATTTTATTTCAAGGACAAATTAAATTGGAATATTCTTCTTGCCACATTTCAACACTCCCTCTCAACAAGAAAGGAATTATACTGCACCAACATGATCCTCCCATCATCAGCAGCTTGCTTTACCTTGTAAAGCCAGCAAGAACTCACAACTGACTTGTTCTCTGGTCTTGGAACCTTGTCCCAAACACTGTTACGAACTATGGAGTCATACTCCTCCACCGTAGCATCAACCCAAATCGGCTGTTGCACTACTTCTTCAAAGGAAGATGGATCAGTCTCAACACATTTCCCAGCAAGGGCCATGTATTCAGTGCACCTCTCAAGTGACCTCCTCTGTTTGCAGTGAGAAACTGGTGCTCCCACATTCTCTCTCGCATCCTTCAACAATCTATCAGCTCTCTTGTGCACTTTTGTCCATCTCTTGAAGACTCTTCTTGAGTGGATGTGTCCACTCTTGGAACCTATGCATGCAGATGCTTTGCATCAGTCTAAGGCTCCTCCTCCTTAAGAACCAACAGTTCCTCCACATCCTGTAGTTGGAGCTCCCTCTCAAGGGGAACTCGCATGGCCTTCTTCTCATCAAACTTGAGATCTCTAGGAACCACTATCCTTCGAATGGTAGGCAAGTACACCCAATAGATGTGAGGTGTATCAGTGTACCCCACAAGTATCCCCAACTCTGTTGTCGGTCCAACTTCTTCCATGCATCCTTTACCACATGGCAATATACCGATGAGCCAAAGATCCTGAAGTGACCCACATCTGGTCTGTTACCAGAGAAAGCTTCCTCTGGTGTCTTCATCCCAAGTATGCAATGCAGGCTTCTATTCTGCAAATAGACCATTGTGTTACATGCCTCAGCCCACAAGTGAAGTGGTAGGCCTTCATCATGCAGCATCGCTCGTGTTTCCCCTAAAATAGTTCTATTTTTCCTCTCAACCACTCCATTCTGTTGTGGGTTATGAGGTGCCATCAACTCCCTTTTAATTCCTTCCACTGCACAGAAGTCCTTAAACTCTTGAGAGACATATTCTCCACCATTAAGGCCTTGATCTTCTTCCCTAACTCTTTCTCCACCAAAGCTTTGAACTCACAAAACTTTGTGAAGGATTGTTCCTTCTTCTGCATGAAATAAATCCAGCATTTACGAAAATAATCATCAATGAAAATCACGAAATACATTTTCTTCATTATGGATGTTGTCGAGAATGGTCCACACACATCAGTATGAACTCGCTCTAAGATAGCCTTTTCTCAATTGTCTCGATCATGAAAGGAAGACTTGGTGTACTTTCCCAAGGAACAACCTTTGCATGTGTCAAATTGCTCAAGTTTACTTTTGAGAAGTCCTATAGACATCTGTTGCATTATCTTCAAATCCACATGATGCAAATAGCCCAACTGCTTGTGCCACAACTCGCCAATGTCTTGGTTTTGCATCAATTCTACTTTCGTACTCAATGTTGCACAATCATCTACCTCTAGTTTATAAAGATTCTTCACCTGAAGCCCTATCCTCTTCATCTAACCCATGGATATGTGTATTAGGAACACCTTTCCTTTATTGAATACAACATCGTAGCCTTTATCCTCCAACATTGTGACCAATACCAAGTTCTTCTTCAGTCCAAGCACATACTTCACATTTGTCAAGGTGATAGGAGCTCCATGCTCCCTCTGAAAAGCAACTCTGCCCACTCCCGAAACACTATAATTTCCGTCGTCACCCATATCTATGCGCATGTCGAGGTCTTTCTCCTCCAAGGTACTGAATAAATTTTTATCACCAGTCATGTGGAATGAGGCTCCACTGTCAAGATACCAGACACAACCCATCATCTATGACACCATGCATGCAATGAGGTTAAAGTCCATTTCGAACTGAAAGGCTGATGCCTCACCTTCCGATCCTTCCGAGGATCCCTTCTTGGACTTCTTCGATGGGAAATTTGTCGCATAATGTCCCATATTGTTACAATTAAAGCATATTACTTTTAGACTTGTCACCCTTCTTCCCTCCATGAGAAGAATTCGATTTGGAATGGGAAGCCTTCCCCTTCCCTTTCCTTGCCTTACTTGCTAAGACCAGATTTTCTTCATCATCATCCTTGGATGAAAAACCATCTCGTGTGCTCCTCCTGATCTCCTCCTGCATAATATCCGACCACAGTCGTTCCCAATCCGGTAGTTTCTCCCTTCCATTCACAGAGTCCTAATAGCTATTCCAACCCTTTGGAAGGCCAAGCAGAGCAAGGTTGACCATATCATCATCAGCAGTAGTTATTCCCACACTTCCAAGCTCATCTCTGCAGGTCGTGAGCTTGTTCAGATATGTGGAAATAGTATCGCCCTTCTCCATCTTGATTCTTCGAACCTCGTTTTCTTGTTTTTCAAGTGGTTGGAGTAGTTATTTATTCTGCTTCTTTGATTCTTCAAAATCTTCATTTAGCGAGTGGATCTTAGCTTCAAGACTTTCATAGTAACTAGATCTATCTTTTAGTTTCTTGATTGTTGTGCTCCTTTCATTGACTTCACTTCTTAAAGATGTCACTTCATCTTGCAGCTTTTTACATTGATTTTCCTTGTCCTTAAATAACTTCCTTACCTTGTTTCATTCCTCTAATTGAGCTTTAAGTTTGATAGTTTCTTCTTTGCAGGCACATTCCCTTTTGTCCAATAGATCTTGTTGATCTCTAATTTTATCTGTAAGCCCTTTAAATACTGCCTCTATTCGATATCTTTCTTGTTCACCCATAAGAGAAAAGTCAATTATTTCACCATCACATTCATCATCTTTAGATGGATAGATATCTCTGGAGGATAACAAATTCATACCTGATAGTTCATCTTCATTCTAAAGTGATTCTGAATCTGAAGTGCTTCTTCCACATAATCCCCAATCGATTCTCCCACTGTCATAGTTCTTCTGAGATGTCTTCTTCTTCTTACGCGCTTTCTTCTTAAGCTTCTTTCCCATTGTTCCACGGATCTCCTTCAAGCGATCAAGCTTCTACCAAAGGACCTCCTCTAATACCAATTGTTGGAAATAATACTGAGAGTGGGGGGTGAACCAGTATTATCAAATCAATAAAACTTTTTCATTTCCATACTTAGATACATATACGCTACTTCAATTAAGGGAACCCGCGTGTATACGCAACTGTGTCTAATGCAACTAACGTATATCCAGAATACTTATGATTCAATTAATCCATTAAATGTTTATCTTTATTTAGTGCATCAGAAATTCTTTAACCATATGTATAGTAAGCAGGTGTAGTAGAACAGATCGTCACACACAAGAAGCACACATGAACACCATGATATAAGGTGGAAACCCAATGTGGGTGAAAACCACCTGTTTCAAGTCGTCTCTATCTTCTTTTAATAAGAAACTTCTTTTACAATAGTTCTGTACTGGTGCAGTCTTATACCAGTACGCAGGCTTCTACCTACAGAAGGCTACAACCTTCTCTTGTTCTCCAGACTCTCCTGGAAGGGAGCTACACCCCCCTTAGCTCTTGTACTAGCCGATCCACTTACTAGTACGTAGGTGATGGCCTACTGAAATGCTCCAACCTTTACTCGTTCTCCACCTGCTACTGGAAGGGAGATACCACCCCCTTTACTCTTTGTACTAGTTGATGTACTAGTACGTAGGCGCTCGCCTACAATGTCATTTCATCCTCCACGGACCATGTTTCATACATTTTTAGACTAGATACTCCTGAAGCACAACACTATAATCATTGAAGCACAAAACAATCAATACGAGCATCATCAATTTCTGAATCACTGAAACATTGAAACCCTGTCAACAACACAGTCACTAGAACATAGAGCAGAACACTGAACTCTACAACAATATTCAGAACCAACTGTATCATCAAAAATCATGCATTAAAGTGCATACGCTACTTGGAAGTGTCGAACCAACGTGTATACGCAACTACACCAAGGCGAACCAGCGTATATGACATTAATTACGTACTTATAACTTTGATGTACTTCCTGACTTCAAACATACTCATATCATTACATATACAAGGATAATATGTATGTTAGCAACCAGATCTAGTTCATAAGATCACATAAAGATAAGTCATTCTAATCCTGATCAATCTCATCCATCAATACTGAAGCTAAACATACTCTATCAATCTAAATATGCAGAATACTGATACAAGTAAACAGTCATCAGAACAGCCAGAACTACCTATAACGTCAAACATCATAGCTCAAATGGTATACGCTACTTGGACGAACCAAACCCGCGTACATACGCGCTTTTACCAAAGCCAACCCACGTAGAGATCTATAAATATTCAATTATGACTTGCAGCTATTTCAAACTTAAGTTATACCCAGTTGAGAACAATATATGCATCAGTATACAGATCTAGAATAGGCATAATCAACCATATAGAGAGAGTTCATTTCAAACCATTTGATCCTGATCTATCCTTAGATCTTTTTCTCCATCAACCGGTGATATCCCTCCTTAGCTTAGATCAAGCAATGTATCATAACCCATATGCTGCATACTGGATCTCACACTTCATCAGATATTCAATACTTTCTTTATCTTCTTGCATAATGATCTTCTTCTCCTTTTATATTCTTAGGCCTTTCATAATATCATGGTCCAAAACCATTAAAAATCAATACCATGGACCCAATACTAGGAATCATGATTTCTGACGAGATACCATGGCCCAAAACCATAGGTTCAAGTACCAAGGACTAAATACCATGAACCACAAATAAGTTCTCCCACATGTACGTGCCTTTCTGTGCATGAATGTGCATGCATACGCATACACGACTTCGTAATGTCTAACCTGCGTGTATATGCAACTTGGTAATGTCTAACCTACGTATATGAAGTTTTCATTCATATAACCTACATGTATACGTGCCCTTCTTTCAATGAAACTGTGTACATATCTATAAAGGATAATTCACTCTTTCAAACATTCTTGTAGTCTGATCATCAATTCCTTGCTATTGACCTGTTGCACTATGATGTGTCATCTGTGAGATTTCCCATCAAGGACAACACTTGCCTCATAATGCCAACAATCTCCCCCTTTGGACTTGATGGCAAAGCTAACTTGTCATACTGAGAACTGTCATCTGATTCCTTTGAGTTGTCCGGCATCCCATGCATTTAGTCACATCTGATATCTCTTATGTAGATTCATCTAGTTATAAATAAGTGAGATGTTCTTCTACAAGTGGGTTGCCATCAAGTACAACACATGCATCATAATGCCAACAATCTCCCCCTTTGGACTTGATGGCAACAACACCAAATCACTCCCCCCCTTTGACATCAAGGGGGAAGGGATGACCAGGATATTCTCTTCCTTTGATAAACATTCCACTATCCATACTCCCCCTGAGTGCCTGCTGAAATTTCTACTTTGTTGTGTTGAACATGCTCCCCGTGACTGTCGGCAAGATTTGCAAAAAGATGTTCTTTAAAAAGAACCATGAATTACACATCATAAATGACCTTCCTATCACCAAAAGACTCTATACATACATCCATCACCCAACCAAGTGGGTATACATCATAGATTTACATATGACATCCAGTTACATTACATCATTCATCCCAGGCATAGTGGGGAAACCAACATAGGCCGTTACATGACCCTGATAAAAGAAATACATCACTAAAATATTTTATCATCCTTCCTAGGCATACTGGGGGTACAAATTACATCATATGACCAGAAGAGATTTCATCAAATGACTACAATAGATAGAGACACACTATTACATCATGGGTCTTGATATGACCTTTAGATGAGACCAAAACATCTAAATAAGACCATTATATTCATAAAAAACTATCATACACAATGTATGGTCTGCTCCATAAGCATCTGTCAACAAAGTCTAGGCCAGCAATCATGTTCTCCTTCTGTACCTATTCCATCTGTGCCAGATGGTCTCTGTCAGGTCCATATCAGACTCTTCTCATCCTAAGTTTGAACCACTTATTTCCTTCAAATCAACATATATGCGACTGTATCCACAGAAACATGCATATATACGCGAATCCTCCTTAAGAAACTCACGTACAACCACTTTCAGATCAGTAACCTGTAAATTTCCTATAACAAGGCATGATATCAACTCATCCTTTTGAATATCATCATAAAATCATTCACATTATATCATATGTGTAAAACACCATAGTCATCTCATCAACATCAAGATCTACATGATCCAAGTAGCATCACTTTGGGAATATCTGCATTAATCAACATATGTAAGTATCAACCTATCATCATATAGGTAAGAACTATTAATCATCATGTTTCCAACTATACAACTTTCAGTAATTATCCATATATCCAGTGCTATGTATCTTGAGCTCAAGATTATTTGTCAAGGCTTCTCTATATCATCAACATCAACAATCCTCATCCACATGAGCACCAAGAACTATAGGAGACTTGCATCAACTATATTATATGATCTTTATGCATATGACGACAGCAGCATATGATAGACTCATCATGAAGTAATGAAGATGTGTATAAAAGCTTTGAACTTCTCCTTTTCCTTATGAAGATCACCATGTAAGCACCATATATGCATTATCAGAGAATCAACCACAAATCTGATCTGAACATCAACTATATAACCCCAAGAAACATATGAGATTTTGTCATGGAAACAATACAGCATTAGAATATTATCTGCTCCCCTTGAACCTGTGCCATCTTATTTACTATCAGATTTGATCATGCATATATCAGTAGGAAGTATCAAGGCATTATCATCAAGTTAAGAAAAAAAACCTTCTAAACATCATACAAGTATCAAGACATTTCCTCACATCATCAGCAGATTGTAACCATTATCAAACAGAACAAATAATGGATTGAATCATATCAGACCCTTTTTCTGAGCCTGTCCCTATTGCTTTTCCTCATACTGATATATACGCGACTGTGCAGTGTGTAATTTGCATATATACGCGACTTTCCTTTATGAAACTTGCGTATGAGATTCAGGACACTGAAGTTTTATACTTTCAGCTCCCCAGGGGTCTGTTATATCTGTGTTGTGCTATGTTTGAGTGTGTTGAGCTATGCCACATCTTTCTGTCTGAACTTCCTTCTTCTTTCATATCTTTAAGTGTGATGATGTATGCTCCTACATCCCATGTATTCTGTCACATCTGATATCTCTTTTGTAGATTCATCTAGTTATAAATAAGTGAGATGTTCTTCTATGAGTGGGTTGCCATCAAGTACAACACATGCATCATAATGCCAACAACATCGTCATTGACAACCTTATCAATTAGACGGTATCGCCACTGTACTTCATTGTACCCAAGAAAAGTCTCCACATCACCTCATGATTACATCATGGTCTCCAATAATCTCCACAAGTCTTCAATGTGTCTACAAGATCAATTTCTCAATCTCTTGAATATATTTCGAAGATATACTAATCAAGAAGATCCCCAAGAATTCATCAAATTAACTTTAATATGTATTCACCTAGAGTCTTCTTAAAGACTGCTCCAAACTATGCCCAATGTTGAATGTAGTCAAATCACCGAGACATTGAAGCTGCACCTTAGTCCGAGCTATTTCACATCACAACCAAGGCTTTTAAGGAGACTGAGTTGCTACACCGTTGTCTGAGCAAAGAGACCATATCACAATCAAGGATGTTACACCATAGTCAAACAACCAAGCTTCTTATAGTGTGGGTTGTTGTACCAATTATTATTTTTCACCACAGTGATGGTCCGAAATATACTTCCAAGTAGAGATACCAAAACCTTGATGACTGAAGTGATGTATGCCAACCGAAGTCTGAATCACTATGTGAGGTTATAGCATCGAGCCCTAAAATTGAGCCTACAAGGTGACTGATCACATGTCTAATCCCTCACATGTCACTATCCACAAATCTGAGCCTTCCACTATAACTATCCACAGGTCTGAGCTTCAATGAGCCTCCAATAGGTATGTCTGAGCTTGAAACTAAGCATTCGAGCCACCACAGGAAAACCACAAGTCCGAGCACCTTCAATCCTCTCCACAACAGTATTCTAAACTGGAAGGATCACTGTCTGAGCATCCTTCTTCAATGTTGAAACTCCACAAGCAAATATGTCACAAATCTGAGCTATAGATAAGTGTCACTGCTAGTCTAAGCCTCTACTACTAATTTGAGCACTCCATAGTAGACTTTCCCTTAGGCCTGAGGTTCTGATCTTGCTCGACTATTTTCTTGTCATAGATATGCTCAGGTCTGAGCTTGAGGCCTTCACAACAATCTTTCAATGACTCTCCAACACTAATCACCAATCCATGTTCATAGCTAAGGTTTTGAGGTTTTCACTTCCGCAAGTCCGAGGTCTTCAAGATAACCCAATCACAAATTTAACTTAAACTCTCCTCCTCGACCTTCTTAGTTCATGAGTTGTGAACTCTTCTAGTTGTTATGTATTCTTGTGATGATATTCACTGAAAATTTTATAAGGAAAAAAAGGGTGTGAACCTTTATTTATATACCTATTTGTCCTTAAAACAAACAACCACGTCCACAATGCAAGCTAACATGTGTTGATATGTTCAGGTCGGCTCAGTGACCATAATTACGCCATTAAATTATAAAATCCATAGCTTTTAAACCACTTGGAGTTTCAGGATGAGTAATAGCTTGTTGGAAAGGAAACATTATGACCTCTAAGATCATGTAGATTTTATGGAATAATTCTGCCTCTAAGGTAGCAAAAAAATATTTTTAATGTGACTGATCCTTTATGAGTGTGGAAATGGAGTGTAGGGCTTCTTCATGGTGATTCCTTCATTAATAATAGCGTACTTTTCTTCTTAAATGTAGGGTCATCATAATGCTTGCTTTATTCAATGTAGGGACACCATCATGTCCTTGATTTCCTTTTTCATCACCTTGTCTCCTTCAACATTATTGGAGGTTTGTCATCATAAAAATCATTGGAGGTAGGGCATGTCATCATGTTTATGTCATATAGGAAGTCTTCCAAGTCATCATGTAGTATTTTATCATAGACATGTCATCAAGAAGAATGATTGACACTTCATCAACTTAAACAAGAGTCTTCGAGTATCTTCAAGAATATTTTCCATCTAGTCACTGCTATATCAATGATCAACTATTGACATCAATTCCAACATAGATTAACATGTACAACATGTACACAACACCACTTGTAGAATCATGCACACCACACCATATGTACATAGTACCAATGTACAACATGCACGTAGCATCATTTTTACATAGCATTTAATATCCAACATTCACAAAAACTATCTATACTAACACCATGTACATAACATTGCGTAAACATGCACATGCACTATATATACACCACACCGCATGCACACAACTTCACAGATGCAACATGTACAACATATACAACATACACACAATAATAGTACCTCACATCCAAAAGCACATTGTCTCTATGGTCAAGAAACCTTGCTTCTAGTGTCTTATCCATGCTTGTCCCAACAAGCCACAGACCACACTGTTTTCATTTCGCTGATGTATCTTTCAACATTACTTATCATAACATAAATATAATCATAATACAAGTATACAATATCAACTCATAACCACATCATACTGACCTCGTATATTTTGCAGGTTTTCTCTTCTTAATTGATTGCTCATAAGACCAGGAACCTCGTCATGTCATTCACCTACTTAAGCAATCATTCTTCCACAAGAATGATACCTGACAACTCTGTCAGGAAGTGAAATGGATACATAGATACTTGCATATGTATAAACATTAGTATAAAACAATAATGGTCCTATTAGACATGACATACATACACACATATATCTACATATAAATGTTAACATAATAATCATGATCCATGACGACCCTGTGAGACATGACATATAGACATACATGTATTCATATATAAACATCATCATAATCATGATCATAACATAATTACCTGAAATCAAGGTCAAGGTTAAGAGACCTTCATTTATTCATTCACAACATTGAGAACCATAGTTCCCAACTTAACCAAGGAATTCATCACCTCAGATCCATTTACCTTACCTTTTCTAGTTACCTTCTCATGTTTGTAATGTCACTTTCCATTTACCATAATGGGCCCAACCAGTCCAACCGACTGTTAAAGTGTTACCTTCTGTTGCACTTACTCATGCATCGAGCTTCATCTGTGTCTTATATTACTTATTGTGTTTCATTCAACTCTCCCTGAGCTCCATCAAATTTCCTCTTTCCCAACCAATTCCCAAGACACTCAAAACATAAAAGGAAAGATAAGAAACAAATAAGAAGAAGACCAAGAAAACCAATAACAACACGACTCTACAAACAAAATGGTATGGCCATACACTAGACATAAACAAAGCAAATCAAGCACAACAAATCACAAAAGACCAAAAGCACAAGACTGAAAACAAACACCATGACTCAATCCCCATGGTTCCCA
Organism: Pinus taeda; assembly: GCA_000404065.3. Classification (NCBI taxonomy): domain Eukaryota; kingdom Viridiplantae; phylum Streptophyta; class Pinopsida; order Pinales; family Pinaceae; genus Pinus; species Pinus taeda. The sequence continues at coordinate 35,593 of APFE031520203.1, read as the reverse complement.
GGGAAACTCAACCAGAGCCTTCCTCAAGGTTTCATGGAAACCTCTCTTGCCATGTAACTCCCTCACCATATTGTCATTAACACATAACTATTAGTGAATAAATAAGCATAAAAATACACCAATTACCTTACTTGTTGTGCCAAGCACATTGCTTGCAATTGAACACTTCCACGCCATCTCTCAAGGGACTCCAATTCCTTTGATGAATCCACCTATAACTAAAGACTAGCTAATATAATTGTCAAATACATGTTCATGACTATAACACATATGCACATGATGTTAGACAAAACCAAGGTTAAGAAGACTTCATGTATGCCAAGCACTCATTCATTTGGAATTAGGGTTTCCAAACATAGCCAAAGGAATTCTTGTTGAGTTCCTTTCTTTTACCTTTTTACCTTGTTGTAATCGAGGCTTACTATTCATTGTCATATCAACAAACTATTAGTTATGTAAACACATCAACTATCACCTTGTCACGCTATTACCAAGCATGTTTCCTACAACTCTTCACACATGTCAACCACATGTTCCAAATATCAACACAATCATATATATCAATTTGAAACTAACTTTTACCAAGATTAATAACCATGTCATAATCCAAAGTCAACTCATAGTCATTAGACATAATGCTACAACACTCAACTACATTCAAGTACATATCAAATGTCTCAACACATATGTATTAGTACAATCATCTAAAACGGGATCATTGGAACACATACCCATATTATGCAATTCATCAAATATTCAACCAACTTGAAAACATATCATGTTAAATAAATCAACTAGAGGACATAATAGACACCAAATAGACGTCATAATCAAATAGTCAAGCACAAAGTAGACGCCATAAGAAATTTTATACCTTAATGTATCTCAGGGGAGGCTATATTGTTTGCACAATCAACCTAAGTTAGCACAATATAACTTCACAACATATCAAATAAACATAAATAAGATCATGATATCCATAATAGTAACTAACTAACATGTTCATATCATAATTGATACACAGTTATCATTCACACATATGCAAAGTAAATCTAGATTAGTACAACATCATATTACAAATATGTCATCTCATACCTGAATATCGTAACCATAACCATCTGCATAGGCCAATACAGGTTAGCACAATACATATAACATCAAGATCTTAAATGCAATAACCCTAATCATCAAGTTAATAACATATAGAAACCACAAGTTAACCTATAACAAACTGACCAACAACATATAACATGATCGTCAAGTTTTCTAACATAAAACAACAATAGCAATGCATACAACCACATGTTACTATCATTCTTGACTATTCGACACATAGGAAAATGACTATACTAATAAACTATCATTTATCATGTATGCAACCATAACATCAAAATACATGTACATAAGCCTAATGTATATAACCCTAATGCATATAACGATCCTTAACTTACTAACCTGCATGCCAAACATACCTATATGACGATCTTCTCTTATCCCAAAGTCTAATGATGCAACCTCATTATGATGATCTGCATCTTCTGCTCTATCTCAACCAACACATTAGCATCATAACATACCAATAGCACCATGATGACCTAAATTTCATACCATGACTGCATAAGGCATGTTTGACAGACTATTCATGCATAACTATAACCAATACCATACATGTATAACAACTGAATATAGACATATAACACATGAGTATGAAACCATATACACACCATGCTAGCTAGATTCCAGTTAGCAATGCATGACCATATCAAACTACACAAACCATGACCTCATGCATCACGACAACAACCACATCAAGTGCACTTTATAACATGTGAACATTGATGTACATAACAATGCATAATCAACCATACACACATGAAGACATACTCCATGACAACACCTTCAACCTTCACATGGTGACATCATTAAAACCATGATCAACACCATGCAATGCAATAAGAACATGGACTACATGAATAAGGAACACATATGAAACTAATACGAATGCATGACCAACACACAGCCCTAGGAGAGTGAAACCATGCTTTGATACCACTTTGTAGCACCCTGCTCCCACATCTACCCAAGCAACCAACCAACCGGGGTAAACATGCAATTAGAGGCCACTATGATATGATTTGACGTCCTAAGTCACATTAAGGAAGTGGAACCGACAGAAACACACCATCCACACATTCAACATTAGCTTCAGGACCCTTAGGAACCAATCCAACACTTCAGACAACTTGCCCTTGGGTCCCAATGAACATTTGGAAAATTAAGCCTCATTCGTTCTCATTCTATAGGCATGACAACATCTAGAAACCTAGAGTCACTCTCACAGGCTTGCTTGCTAGCATCGAAAGACCCAATTTTCCAGTTCTATGCCAACATCCCTGGAATTTGAACCACTTTTTCAAGCCCATAGCCACTGCCCAGAATGGAAGGATAACTTAAGATCATTCAAGGAACAAGGCAAAAAATGGTGCAAAAGCAATAATTTAAGCAAGACTTTAATCAAACCCCTGCTAGTCATGACAAACATTTCGTCAAACATGTCATCAACATGTAACCTACACATGTAAATAACATAATTAAGTGTAGGGATCTCATACTTAACAGAGAATTGTTATGAATGATTTTTCCCTCATATCATTTGTTGCATTATCATCTATTAGGTCACAGATACATTATCCATTCATATACAAGTAGAAACATGATGAGAGCCATACATAGATGCTGCCATAAAACATATAAATAACCAACATAATAGGGATAGAATTATCCATGAAATCACAACCATATAAACCACATACAATCCATAAAAATGCTCATATAAATAAAAGAAGAAATAAACTTTCATTAATGATGAAAAATCCAAACCCGAGATGGGACTTCCACATTCCACCCAACCATAGAATTGTTGAGCCAAATCTCTCTTCAGCCATTCACCTTCATGCCATATTCCAATCATGAATGTGGGATTTCATAGAACACTTCAATCAAACTCATCCAGGCCTTCTAGAGGCCATCCACCCCAATCCATCAAATAGTTATTCCACCTCACAGTCGAACATCACAAAACCGTCATCATATTGGTCTCCATCCAAGCCTTCCAAAGCTTCTAGATAATTTGTTGAACCAAGGCTTCTAGGACTAGTAACTCAACCCGCATCTTATACAGGTCTTCTAGAGCATTTTTCCAACCAGGGCTTCCAGGACTAGTGACTCAACTCATCGAGGATTCTAGAGCATCTTTCACACCAATGATTCCACGACTAGTAACTCAACCCAAGCTAAGGAAACATGAGAACCAACTGAAACAAAACAAGGAAATAAACCCACAAACTCCATGGATATCCAAGAAATGGAAAGGCTAGGAAATCCACTTTCAATCCTGACCATCCTCCATCCAGTGAAAGAGCATAGCCAAGAAACCACATGAATGTGCTATGCATGCCAAAACTATTGAGGAAAACATACATGCAACTCAGTACCTTCAAGCAAATTCGATGTCATTTCTGATCTCGATGCCCTCTTACGCATTCCTACTCTTCCTTTGCCTTCTTGCTCCAAGAATCCAATTATGCCACACCATCCAAGAGTGATCCAAGAAAACTCTAAGCCTCCAAAAGTATGAGAGAGAGAGAGAGAGAATAATGAGAGAGCTCCAATACTGAACTGACCAAGTCTTTCCCATCGATCCTCATAAGCCTTTTTAGTAATGAGGCTTCTATTTTCTTCATTTTCCATTATTTTCCTTCATTTTCATCCTCACATGTAACCTTTGACCTTTGACCTTCCTTTTTTCCTAATTTCCATTATTTTCATAAATAAAATGCCAATTAATGTCTCTTTTCCTTTCCAAAGCCTTAGCCATTGCCTATGCCAATTTCCTTAGCCATAATGAACATCAACACCCATTAAGATGTTTCCCCCAGAATTCATCTTGGAATACGTATCCCACCACTATGGCCTTATATATTTCTACATGGAATTTTCACCACGGTTGTTACACTTTTATTGAAGAAATTAATTATATATTTTTGAGCTCAAATTTGGTTGCAAGAACAATGGAATTTTTCATTGAAAAATTAGTTCCAAAGTTTGAGTAACTACGGGCCTTAAAAAATGGATTAATTAAAATTGATAAAGTTGAAGTTGGGCTTAAGAATTTTTTAATTCGACCTCCTAAAAATATCATGTCAACCTTCTATAATATTTTTTCTTAACTCCAAAACTAAAATTTGAAATTATTTCCATAGGTAGGATCCTTCCAAATGTGCATGTCGGCTCCATTTATAATCCATTGATTCCCATCTATAAATAGAGGCATGTTTCCTCCCTAAAGGTATGAATTAACGTTGATCTAAAGTGATCTACTTATGTGACTATTTGCGACATTTTGGAGAAACACCAAATCCTAAGAGTGGTCAAAATTTGAAGTTTGGTTTGATTTATTTCTTTTTGCTTAGATCATGGTTATTGCTAGGACACTAGGGTCTATCTGAGGCTATTCGACCTCCTCGTTTCAGACAAAATTGAGATACTTTCGTGGGCTAATCTTGGAGATATTTCATCAAAGTTTTTTAGATCAACTCAGGGGCATTAAGGTGTGTTCATGCATCTATTTCGGCCCTCTTTTCATTGAACTAGTTGAGAAAAATATGTAGCTCTTGAGGCCATTCTTGACCTACCTCAAGGTAGAATTAAATGTGTTATTGTAAGGGGGGGTTCCAAACAAGTTTGTGAGGATTATTGGTTGAACATTTGTTTTGGGATCTTGGCCTTCTATGGACAAATCTAGAGTGAGTTTCAGGCAAGTCCTTCTAAGTTTTTTCATTCCTTTTGAAGCACAAATGAGTGGCATTTTTTGCACAAGATTGATACCTACTCACCTCTTAAAACAAATCAAGAGCACAAATCTTGTAAGCCCATTTTAGGTTGTGATTAAGGGTTAATCATGAACTATTGTGATTAAAATGAAACAAAATCTAGGCGGTCTCTATCGTTCTTGTTTGAAATTTTTTAAAGCACCTCTATTACTTAATGTGAACTATTCTTTGAGGTATGCTTTGGCTAGGGCTTGTCAAATACCGATATCAAAATTGCATTCCTAAGGCAATCCTAGGCTAATTCGAGAGAAATTTTAACTAGAGTATTCTCATCATTTTCTTGGGAAAATATGAGGTGGGGTTTCAACCCAATTACTAATGTAACTCGGGCTTATCTGACCCATTTTGTAGCAGTTCTGTGGATAGAGGTAAGGCTCGATTCAAAGTTTGTCCCTCTGTGTGAGCTAGTTGTAATAGATCTATATGACATTATCCTAAAGTATATTACAATATGTCGAGTAGACCCAATCCGAATCTATTCAAAGACAATATCTCTTGGCTTTTCTGAGCCCTATTGTGTTCATGGATAAATATACCAGTTCAATATCTGAAGCATTTTGATAGGCACATATTTGTGAAGCTTATGGGTCCTTTTTTTATAATAAAACTGAAGTATGGAAATATTTTGGCACTACATATAACCTCTCTTTATTATGCATGTTCAACAATTGTAAGGGTTGTGCAATATTTACGGCATCTTCAGACATTACATCAGAAGTTTTGAAATCCCTCAAGGGCATCTTTGGGGACTACATTGGCACATCATCAGACTTGAGGGTCAAGGAAGGTTGACTCACTATTGCATAGCTGAAGCCTACATCAGTATTCCAAAGGGTTTACTTTGTATTGATTGAACACAGGGGTAGTGAAGCTGTCTTGTTGACTATTGCCATCATCATATGCCATTGTTGATATTTGATTAAGTATTGAGAAATCGATGAATTTTTGTATCATTGTTGGTCATATGACTGTCTAGAAGCAATTAGGGTTTTGATATGATGCTGCTCATTATTGTTGCCTAGGTTTTGGTACTAGTTGAGCGTAATTGTAGTTGAATATGTGTAAGAGAAGTTTGACATTGATGCATGTTTCACATGCTTTTGTTGAGTTAGGGTTTGACAGAATTTGTTGAGATGTGTTAAGCAAGCAAAGTTATTGTTATTGATGCTATTGGAAGTGTCACTATCTCGAGACAAATTTTATGTTACTATTAGGATTTGAAATCTTGATGAGTAGTTCATATTGTTGACATCTCAATGTTTTGAAGAATTGTTGAGGTCTACCAAGAAGATAGCTTTGGGTATTGCTACATTGTCCAGTTAGGTTTTGGTTATGATGATGAGCAAAAGTAGAATTGATTGTGACAATGGGTTTGACAAACTTTATATATGCTACTAGGGTTTGACACTTTGACCAGAGGAAGTCGTTATTGTTGCTGACAACCTTGTGCCAATATTGCAAATAGACAAAGCCAACAAATTATTTTGATATTATTTGTGTTGTTGAGCATGTGGATCCAATTTGAAAATTGTGAACTAAAAGTTGGAGCCTTCATGGAAAGTGGCAACTTGTCGAGCAAGGTGGCAAGATGGTGTAAGGAGAGAGATTGGAGTGATCTTTTAGGTTGGAGCTTGAGAACATTTCAGGGCTAGAGGGTGATGCTAAGGAATATTGGAGTCAATACATGGTGTTGGATCATCCTTTCAGTGGGAGTTGATAAAGCAAGGGTGTTGGAGCATCCTTTTAGTTGGAGCTAGTAAACCAGGGCGTTGGAGTGTCCTTCTAGTTGGAGCTAGTAATATAGGGCATTGGAGCGTCCTTCTAGTTGGTGTTGGTAAAACAAGGAGTTGGAGCACCCTTCTAGTTGGTGCTCGTAAAACAGAGTGTTGGAGTGTTCTTCTAGTTGGAGTTGGTAAACCAAAAAGTTGGAGGTTCCTTCAGGTTGGCGGCTCCTTCAAGTTGGAGCCTGTAAACCAAGGGGTTAGAACCTCCTTCTGTTGATGTTGAAAATCTTAAAAGTTGGAGCTTCCTATTGATGTAAATTTTAAAGACCTATATTAAGAAGTGTTTAGTGGTTTTTCTGCTATAAGGGTTTCAACCTAAAATCTCTTGTGTGTTGTCTTGGGTGTTGTGCATTGTTGAACAATGTTTTTGATTTAATACTAATAATAATTAATAGTACCTTTGTTCACTCTTCTCATTGTCACACCCACAATGTACATTACACAAATGTAAATATCAACCTAACATGAAGCATCAATACCAAAGATTGTGAGTAAAACTATCATATAAGCATTGATGTTATAAAGAAAATTAGAACAAATATTTCTAGAACTCTTCTCATTGTCACACCCACAATGTACATTACACAAATGTAGATATTTTTCAAGGATCAACCTAACATAACATAACATGGCATTTTAGTTATTGTAAGTAAATTCCAATTATAATATGACATTGAGCATAATTTCTATGACTTTATTTCTCTATTTAATTGTTAGAATGAATGCATTTCCTAACCATGTCAGCAGTTGCAACTTTCAAATTAAAAATGAAAAAAGTGTAACTTTCATGATAGAAAGCAACAGAGTGCCTAAAATATGACTCAATATATTCCAGTCTTAACAACATAACAACAAGACAAAAAAAACTACCCAGCCCGTTGTTCACTGATATGTTCAAAGCTTTGAAGATTTTCCCTAAACAATGATTCAGGTTTAATCTACCCAGCAAGCATAAGGTACTGAACAATGACCATCTGTACATAGAAAATAAAAATGAGGGGAAAACACCTTTATTTCAAGATTCCGAATACAAAATGGCATAAATAAACCAACCTCTTCCATATAAATGATATATGGAAAAACTAGATAAATGATATAAACTGAAGAAACTGGCTGAAGGGCACATATCCATACTGTTAAATTTCTAATCGTATTGAACATGATAAAAGATTAACTTAATGTTGCACCTGGTTTTTACGGTCACTCTAAAAGACCAAAATAACAGATTAATGATCGTAAGAAAGCTTTCAAAAATATCAGAGATGCTAATTCAATCTATTTGTATCTAATCATAATCTGAATAATCATCATCATAATCTGAATAATCATCATCATCATAATCTGAATAATAATCATCATCATCAGCTGAAGTAGAAGTTGTAGCTTCTTCATCTGAAGAACTCCTCTCCTCATAAAGTGAAGAAGCCACGCATGTCTTGCACATATCCCAGCCATTCGCTGTTATATGTACAGTAGCTTGTCCAGAAGATCTGTTCAAACGGAAAATCTGCTCTAGAAAGCTCTTCTGATGGACATATCCAGAGCATGTCGGTAGAGTAACCGTCATTGTCTGCAGAGAAGGAGCATTTATGAGAAGGCAGCCGATCAGAGCAATTTCCTCGTCCAACCCTGAAACCCTTATACGCACATTCTTGAGGTTTGTCATTACCGGAAGGGTCAAGCTTCGTGTCGCGGGATTTGCTCCCTGTTTTGCCATGAAAAAATTGCCTATAAATTTCATCTATATAAAAACCAAGATGTTCGAAACATTTAACTTAAAAGAAAAAAACCGGGGATTTACTAACCTCAAAAGAATCGCTTTCTAAGGAGAGTTCTTCAAGATTGGAAAAATGGCTAAGTACTGCGAGAGAAGGCACGTGAGTACTCAACCCACGAAGGGTAATTTTTTTCACAGAGCTCTTGTTAGAAAGACCTTTAAGTACATGAAGCTCTGTTGTGGAAAAATGCAGTTCTCGGCAAGAATTTAGCTCCAATTTCAAACTTGAGGGACAGTTATGAATTGTTACAATCCGCAACTTTGGACAATTCACTGTCAGTGTCAATGACTTCTCATGGCGATTTCCTGAAAAATTAAAATACTTGAGAGACGGAGCAGAAATTTTCAAATTGTTCAGGCGCATAGAACACGATAGAACCCTCAATTTTTCAAGAAGAGGGCATTTTGCTGCAAGCTGCTCAAGCATATCATCAATAATATGGACATCAGTTAGAAAACAGGTTCTAAGGTATCTGAAACCAGAAAAGTAGGAAGGTAATTTAAATTCAAAACGCGTGAGGTCCAAAAAAGTGAGGCAGTCGCAGGAAAACAGAGAAGTTGGAATGTGCAGAGAAATTGGAAGATTCAATGTAATTTGTTTCACTCTCTTTACAGATGCAGCCAAAACCGATTTGCGTATTAACTCGCCATTCGGTGACCAAATTCCGTATCTCCAATAACAATTGCTTACTGAAATTTCCAAACTTTCAAGATCTCCCTGATGAAAACACATCGTGTTATCAATTACTTTTTCAGTGACGTCGGCATTCAAAAACTTGAGATGGGGTAGCAAAGTCCAGATTGATCGCCATCTGCGTGAAAGAATTGAGCATCGTATTGCTTCTCTTAAAGGAAGTTTCGAGAGAATATGAGAGCAGAGAAGAGAATCATGCAATGCACTCAGTCTGTCCCATGCCATGATCTCTCTGTGTCACTGCTTTCTGCCAAATGAGAAAAAAAGGAACAAAAGTTTCAGACAGATAAGAAAAAACCTCGGACCCAGGTCAGAGTTTAGGGTTATACTCGGCACCCTCAGCTTCGTTACCCTGCTTTCTGCCAAATGAGAAAAAAAGGAACAAAATTGTCCACATGTTGTGGCTAACGAGAAATTCATTGCTCTGTATTAAAATTCAGTTTGCTAAAGAGGTCGACTTCACAAATAATTAGTTATTATTGTAATAGGTGTGTCTATCTTATTGATAAGATTGTTATAACAGGTGTAAGTGAGCACAAATAGATAGGAGTTTATTGTTAGAATTTTTATAATTAGAAGATTATGTATCGAATAGTTAGGGAGCAAGGATAAGACAGTGGTAATAAAAAACAAAGAGATTTTCTTCGTGAGGGGTTTTTTTTTTTAGTGTAATCTTCAAGAGCGCGAGCTCAGAAGATTGTGAAAATCATATGTGTGTTGTAATAGAGATGGTTTTATGAAATTTGAATGCAGAATTTCTGCACATTAATAAGTTTTTATGGTGTGCAGCAATGTATGTGAATTTGGAAGAAAATTCATGTATTAAATTCTCTGTCTTGGAAGTGATTGTGTTTTAGTTTGAAACGCGTTTTCTATTTCGGCATTCTGGAATTAAGGAGAGTTAATAAGACTTTTCCTGTTTGTATTGTTTCATGTTATTGATTTTAATCGAACACTGAAAGACTGATCGTAGATTCCAGAAATTTCGCATCGAAATTTAATAGGGAGTGGTAGTTGTGTCAATCAAAGACTCAGCGAATTGGAACCTACAACAGTTAGTGCATCTGAGCGTTTAATGCCCGAATTCTTGTGGCGATTCCAGTCAAAATTATGTGGAATCCGATAAAACAAGATATATACATATCTGATTTATAATGGTGTGACGCCAATTGTGAATAAATGCATTGAATATTGGTCAATCGAGATGCTCACTTGTGTTAAGTGGTCGAATGCGAACAGATTGCATGGGATTTGGAGTAATCGGTAAATGTTCATTGTTATTGTCAATTGCTGGAATGTCACAGGTATGTGCTGGTAATGTTATTTTTAAGAAGAGGCGTTTTCACTGTAAAAAAAAAAAGAAAACAATAATGTATGGGTGTGTTCTCTCCGAAGTGAAGAAGAAAAAGCTACAGGAAAAAGGTGCATTTGTAATTGTGTAATATCACCTTGGATTGGCTAGTTTGTCAATAGATAGGGATAATTTGGAAGGCCGACATACTGCAATTTTTTTTACCTGGGATTGTTTTAAAAATTGTTGTTCCAATATCGATTTGTTAAAGATTATATAAAGTGGGTATTACAGTGCGCAGAGTTGTTCCTGCGTCATTTTTGGTATCAGAGCCAATTATAGGTGTTGCAGCAAAAATACCACTAAGGCGAGGAATTGGAAGAGGAAGACCAGAACCAAATGCAGTCCTGATAGACGAAGTGCGGAGACTGCGTGAACAAATGGAGACAATGGAAACAGCCCAGAGAAGAGCACTTGATGAGAGAACTAAGAGTTCTTCAGAAGAATCTGATGAAGAGGTGGAAGCACGAGAAGAAAACGAAACTGCCAAAGTCCTCAAGATGTTGGCAAAACTTGGAAGCAAACCCAAGATAGAAATTCCTATGTATGAAGGGAGTTTGAATGCAGAGGAGCTCATGGATTGGATCAGATCCATAGATCAATATTTCGATTATGAAGAGGTTGAGGAGAATAAGAGGGTGAAGTTTGCATTCACTAGACTGAAGGGCCATGCAGCCATCTGGTGGGACGACTTACAGACATCAAGAACGAGAAAGGGGAAATCTAAGATCAAGCAGTGGGATAAAATGGTAAGCAAACTAAAAGCCAAGTTTTTGCCTGAAGACTATCATTTGAATCTTTTTAAGTAGATGCAAAATCTAAAGCAAAAAGGAATGTCTATTAAAGAATATACTGAAGAATTTTACAGGTTAAGCATCAGAACAGGGCATGTAGAAGATGATTTGGAAAAAGTAGCGGAATATGTTAATGGGCTAAGGTATGAGATTCAAGATGAGATTAGCCAGATAAGTTTGAAAACTATTGAAGATGCCTACCAAGCAAGTTTGAAAGCAGAGTTGAAAATATTGTGGAAACAGAGTCAAAGAAACAGAGGAAAGAGCCCAGCAAGAGGTAGAGGATCAGCCAAATCCAGAGGAACACAGCATCAGTTCAAAGCAGGAAGTCCAAGCAGCAGATCACCACAGATGGGTGAATCTAGTAGAGGGAGATTAACGCCTAGAGGAAGAGGGTGAGGAAGAGATGTTAGGTGTTATACCTGTGGAGAATGGGGACATATGTCGCGGAACTGTCCTCATAACAAATCAGCGAGCCAGAGGGGTGAAAATTTGGCTGAGGAAAGGCCGGAACCACCTCGACCTGTAGAGAAGGAAGAACCACCGGAGGAAGGTGAATCATTGCTGCTTAGAAGAACTTTGTTGAGATCAGAAAAGGAGATTGGAAAACCTGCGCAAAGAAATAATTTGTTCAGGACTACATGCAAATCAAAGGGTAAGTGTTGTAAGGTGATAATTGATAGCGAGAGTACTGACAATATTGTGTCTACAGAGATGGTGGAAAAACTTGTATTAACAAGAAAAGCACATCCTGCACCTTACAAAGTATCTTGGCTTCAGAAGGGTCATCAAGTCACCATGACAGAACAATGTAATGTGGAAATGCATATTGGCACATACAGAGATATAATTTTATGTGACATAATGCCCATGGATGTATGCCACCTGTTATTGGGGAGACCATGGCAATTTGACCGAAAGGCGATTCATGATGGAAGAAGAAATACATACACCATAGAAAAGGATGGAGTTAAGCATACGTTGCTGCCAGTGAAGAATGATGCTGATAAAGAGCTGCCTGAAAATAGTATTATGTTGATGAGTGGTAAGGAACTGCTACGAGAGGTTGATAAAAGCGAAGAGGTGCATTTCGCTATCGTGGGAAGGCCAAAGGTAATTTTAACCTCCACAAATTTAAATGATTTGCCTGAAGAAATTCAATCTGTGTTAAATAGTTACATGGATATCATTGTGGATGAATTGCCAAATGAATTACTACCAGTTAGAAGTATAAGTCACCATATCGACTTAATACCAGGAGCATGTCTACCTAATAAAGCTGCATATAGATTAACTCCTCAGGAAAACGCAGAAGTTGCAAGACAGGTTCAAGAGCTGATGGACAAGGGGCTGATTCGAGAAAGTCTGAGTCCGTGTGCTGTGCCAACGTTGCTTAGTCCGAAAAAGGGAGGAGAATGGCGCATGTGCACCGATTCCAGAGCTATCAACAAGATAACAGTCAGGTATAGATTTCCTTTGCCCGGGATGGATGATTTAATGGATTGTTTAAGTGGATCCAGGTACTTTACTAAGATAGATCTGAAAAGCGGGTATCATCAGATCACAATCCAGGAAGGCGGTGAGTGGAAAACAACTTTCAAAACCAACAGTGGACTGTATGAATGGTTAGTGGTTCCTTTTAGGCTCACTAATGCGCCCAGCACGTTCATGAGACTAATGAATGAGGTTCTAAAAGAATACACAGGTAAATTTGTTGTTGTTTACCTTGATGATATTCTAGTTTTCAACAAAAGTAAAGAGGAGCATTTGGAACACTTTAAGTTAGTTTTGAAAACTCTGCAGAAAGAGAAACTACTAATCAATCTGAAGAAATGTAGTTTTATGAAAGAGGAGCTGGTATATTTGGGATTTGTGATTTCTAGAGATGGTTTGAAAATGGATCCGGAGAAGGTACAAGCAATCAGAAACTAGCCTAAGTTTCCATGGACTTGCTAGTTTCTATAGAAAATTTATAAAGGGATTTAGTCAAGTTTGTGCACCAATCCTTGAGACAATTAAGGAGGTCAATCAGCCATTTCGGTGGACAGAAGCAGCTGATACGAATTTTAATTTGTTGAAAAGAAAGATAACATAAAAGCCTATTATAACCTTACCAAATTTCGAGAAAGTCTTTCAAGTAGAAACCGATGCAAGTGCAGAAGCAGTTGGTGCGGTGCTAAGCCAAGAGAAAAGGCCGATAGCATATTTCAGCAAGAAGTTAAATGATGCAAAGAAAAATTAATCTTCTTATGATAAAGAATTTTATTCTATTGTGCAGGCATTAGAAAAGTGGAGACATTACTTGCTACCGAAGGAGTTCATCTTATATTCAGGCAACCATGCTTTGCAGTTTATTAATAATCAGCCAAAGCTAAATCAGAAGCACGCCAAGTGGGTGGAATTTCTGCAAAGTTTCACTTTTGTAATAAAGCATAAAAGTGGTAAGTCTAATAAAGTGGCGGATGCATTAAGCAGGGTAAGTTTTCTTTTGCAAGAATTTAAAGTGGGTGTTGTAGGTTTTGATAAAATGATATAAATGTACAAGGATGATGAGGATTTTAAAGACATCTACACAATAGTGCAGAATCCGGTGAGCAATAACAGAAGTCAATGGATTGATTACCTTGTTGAAGGAGGCCTGTTATTTAAAAGCAACATCTTATGCATTCCTAAATGTTCCATGAGAGAGAACATCATTAAAGAGAAGCACAGTGGAGGATTGTCTGGTCATTTTGGACAAGAAAAAAATTTTGCTCAAGTGAATGCTTTTTATTATTGCCCTAAAATGCAAACTGATATTAAAATGTTTGTTCAGAAATGCAGGGTATGTTAGTATGCCAAACGAAGGAGCCAAAATATCATTCTATATCAACCATTGCCCATACCAGATCGAGCATGGGATGTAGTGAGTATGGACTTTGTTTTGGGTTTACCAAAAACTCAGAGAGGAAACGATCCTATTTATGTTGTTGTAGACAGATTTTCTAAAATGGCTCATTTTATTGCTTGTAAGAAGACTAATGATGCCACACACATAGCAAATTTATTCTTTTCAGAGATTGTAAGATTGCATGGTTTGCCTGTAAGTATTGTATCAGATCAAGACACTAAATTTGTAGGGAATTTCTAGAGGACACTTTGGAAGAAACTGGGAACTAAACTCAGTTTTAGTTCAGCTTACCATCCTCAAACGGATGGTCAAACTGAAGTTGTAAACAGAAGCTTGGGGAATATATTAAGAAGTTTGGTATATCAGAATCCCAAACAATGGGATTTAGCATTAGCTCAAGCTGAATTTTCTTACAATGACACACCAAACCGAAGAACTGGAATGAGTCCATTTCAGATTGTCTTTGGAATGCATCCGAGAGGAGTATATGAGCTAAGAGATTTGGGGAAACAAGAAGCTAGAAGTGCAAGTGCTCAAGATTTTGTTGAACAAATGCAGAAGTTACAGGAAGAGATTAAAGGTAAACTATAGGAAAGTAGCGAGAGATACAAGCATAGAGAAAATTTGAAAAGAAGAGAAAAAGAATTTCAGGTAGGAGATTTGGTCAAGGCATATTTGAGGAAAGAGAGATTTCCTACAAAAAATTACAATAAGCTGAAACTGAAGGAGATAGGACCCTATAAAATCAAAAGGAAATTTTCAGCCAATGCATATGAGATTGATTTGCTGGAAGGGATCAGAATATCTCCCATTTTTAATATTGCAGACTTCTATCCATTCAGAGAGGTAGAAACAGAATTGCAGACTGAAGCTACAGGTGATGAAGTTCAAGCTGTGGATTGGGAAGAACAAGTACCAAAAACATTCAAGAAAGAAGTTGAAGCTATTTTAGATCAAAGAATATCCAAGAAAACTCGAGGATAGACATATTTTCAATATTTGGTCAAGTGGAAGGAGCAGCCAATGGAAGATTCCAGTTGGTTGACAGCAACTGAATTGCGGAAATACGGCATAAATCCTGAAAATTTAAAGAACCAATCTTTTCTTCTCCGGGAGTCTGATGCAGGAGCATCGGAATTGGCCAGCAACGTGGAAAATTGTCCACATGTTGTGGCTGACAAGGAGGAATTCATTGCTGTGTATTAAAATTCAGTTTGCTAAAGAAGTCGACTTCACAAATAATTAGTTATTACTGTAATAGGTGTTTCTATCTTATTGATAAGATTGTTATAACAGGTGTAAGTGAGCACAAATAGATAGGAGTTTATTGTTAGAATTTTTATAATTAGAAGATTATGTATCGAGTAGTTAGGGAGCAAGGATAAGACAGTGGTAATAAAAAACGAAGAGATTTTCTTTGTGAGGGGTTTTTTTTTTAGTGTAATCTTTCAGAGCGCGAGCTCAGAAGATTGTGAAAATCATATGTGTGTTGTAATAGAGATCGTTTTATGAAATTTGAATGCAGAATTTTTGTACATTACTAAGTTTTTATGGTGCGTAGCAATGTATGCGAATTTGGAAGAAAATTCATGTATTAAATTCTCTGTCTTGGAAGTGATTGTGTTTTAGTTTGAAACACGTTTCCTGTTTCGGCATTCTGGAATTAAGAAGAGTTAACAAGACTTTTCCTGTTTGTATTGTTTCATGTTATTGACTGTAATCGAACACTGAAAGACTGTGATTGTAGATTCCAGAAATTCTGCATCGAAATTTAATAGGGAGTGGTAGTTGTGTCAATCAAAGACTTGGCGAATTGGAACCTACAACAATTAGTGCATCTGAGCATTTAATGCCCGAATTCTCGTGGCGATTCGAGTCAAAATTGTGTGGAATCCGATAAAACAAGATATATACATATCTGATTTATAATGGTGTGACCGCCAATTGTGAATAAATGCATTGAATATTGGTCAATCGAGATGCTCACCTGTGTTAAGTGGTCGAATGCGAACAGATTGCATGGGATTTGGAGTAATCGGTAAATGTTCATTGCTATTGTCAATTGCGGCAATGTCACAAGTATGTGTTGGTAATGTTATTTTTAAGAAGAGGCGTTTTCACTGTAAAAAAAAAAGAGAACAGTAATGTATGGGCGCGTTCTATCCGAAGTGAAGAAGAAAAAGCTACAGGAAAAAGGCACATTTTCAATTGTGTAATATCGCCTTGGATTGGCTAGTTTGTCAACAGATAGGGATAATTTGGAAGGCCGACAAACTGCAACTTTTTTTACCTGTGATTGTTTTAAAAACTGTTGTTCCAATATCGATTTGTTAAACCGCTATTCCAATATCGATTTGTTAAAGATTATATAAAGTGGGTATTACATTGGCAGAGTTGTTCCTGCGCCATTTTTGGTATCAGAGCCAGTTACAGGTGTTGCAGCAAAGATTCCGCCAAGGCGAGGAATTGGAAGAGGAAGACCAGAACCAAATGCAGTCCTGATAGAAGAAGTGCGGAGACTGCGTGAACGAATGGAGACAATGGAAACAACCTAGAGAAGAGCACCTGATGAGAGAACTGAGAGTTCTTCAGAAGAGTCTGACGAAGAGGTGGAAGGAGGAGAAGAAAACAAAACTGCCAAAGTCCTCAAGATGCTGGCAAAAGTTGGAAGCAAACCCAAGATAGAAATTCCTATGTATGAAGGGAGTTTGAATGCAGAGGAGCTCATGGATTGGATGAGATCCATAGATCACTATTTCGATTATGAAGAGGTTGAGGAGAACAAGAGGGGGAAGTTTGCAGTCACTAGACTGAAGGGCCATGTAGCCATCTGGTGGGACGAGTTACAGACATCAAGAACGCAAAAGGGGAAATCTAAGATCAAGCAGTGGGATAAAATTTTAAGGAAACTAAAAGCCAAGTTTTTGCCTAAAGACTATCATTTGAATCTTTTTAAGTAGATGCAAAATCTGAAGCAAAAAGGAATGTATGTTAAAGAATATATTGAAGAAAATTACAGGTTAAGCATCAGAACAGGGCATGTAGAAGATGATTTGGAAAAAGTAGCCAGATATGTTAATTGGCTAAGGTATGAAATTCAAGATGAGATTAGCTTGTTAAGTTTGAAAACTGTTGAAGATGCCTATCAAGCAAGTTTGAAAGTAGAGGAGAAAATATTGTGGAAACAGAGTCAAAGAAACAGAGGAGAGAGCCCAGCAAGAGGTAGAGGATCAGCCAGATCTAGAGGAACACAGCATCAGTTCGAAGCAGGAAGTACAAGCAATAGATCACCACAGATGGGTGAATCTAGTAGAGGGAGATTCACGCCTAGAGGAAGAGGGTGAGGAAGAGATGTTAGGTGTTATACCTGTGGAGAATGGGGACATATGTCGCAGGACTGTCCTCATAACAAATCAGCAAGCCAGAGGGGTGCAAATGTGGCTGAGGCAAAGTCGGAACCACCTCGACATGTAGAGAAGGAAGAACCACCGGAGGAAGGTGAATCATTGCTGCTTAGAAGAACTTTGTTGAGATCAAAAA
Source organism: Pinus taeda (assembly GCA_000404065.3). Taxonomy (NCBI): domain Eukaryota; kingdom Viridiplantae; phylum Streptophyta; class Pinopsida; order Pinales; family Pinaceae; genus Pinus; species Pinus taeda. The sequence goes on along the minus strand of APFE031520203.1, from coordinate 17,871 downwards.
AGGAGATTGGAGAACCTGCGCAAAGAAAGAATTTGTTGAGGACTACATGCAAATCAAAGGGTAAGTGTTGTAAGGTGATAATTGATAGGGGGAGTACTAACAATCTTGTGTCTACAGAGATTGTTGAAAAACTTGGATTAACAAGAAAAGCGTATCCTGCACCTTACAAAGTATCTTGGCTTCAGAAGGGTCATCAAGTCACCGTGACAAAACAATGTAATGTGGAAATGCAGATTGGCACATACAGAGATGTGATTTTATGTGACATAATGCCCATGGATGTATGTAACCTGTTATTGGGGAGACCATGGCAATTTGACCGAAAGGTGATTCATGATGGAAGAAGAAATACATACACCATAGAAAAGGATGGAGTTAAGCATACGTTGTTGCCAGTGAAGAATGATGTTGATAAAGAGCTGCCTGAAAATAGTATTATGTTGATGAGTAGTAAGGAACTGCTACAGGAGGTTGATAAAAGCGAAGAGGTTCATTTCGCTATCGTGGGAAGGCCAAAGGTAATTTTAACCTCCACAAATTTAAATGATTTGCCTGAAGAAATTCAATCTGTGTTAAATAGTTACATGGATATCATTGTGGATGAATTGCCAAATGAATTACCACCGGTTAGAAGTGTAAGTCACCATATCGACTTAATACCAGGGCAAGTCTACCTAATAAAGTTGCATATAGATTAACTGCTCAGGAAAACACAGAAGTTGAAAGACAGGTTCAAGAGCTGATTGACAAGGGGCTGATTCGAGAAAGTCTGAGTTTGTGTGTTGTGCTAACAGTGCTTAATCCGAAAAAGGGAGGAGAATGGCGCATGTGCACCGTTTCCAGAGCTATCAACAAGATAACAGTCAGCTATAGATTTCCTTTTCCCAGGATGGATGATTTAATGGATTGTTTAAGTGGATCCAGGTACTTTACTAAGATAGATCTGAAAAGCGGGTATCATCATATCATAATCTGGGAAGGCGACGAGTGGAAAACAATTTTCAAAACCAATAGTGGACTGTATGAATGGTTAGTGATGCCTTTTTGTCTCACTAATGCGACCAGCACATTCACGACACTAATGAATGAGGTTCTAAAAGAATACACAGGTAAATTTGTTGTTGTTTACCTTGATGATATTCTAGATTTCAGCAAAAGTAAAGAGGAGAATTTGGAACACTTGAAGTTAGTTTTGAAAACTCTGCAAAAAGAGAAACTACTAATCAATCTGGAGAAATGTAGTTTCATGAAAGAGGAGCTGGTATATTTGGGATTTTTTATTTCCAGAGACGGTTTGAAAATGGATACGTAGAAGGTACAAGCAATCAAAAACTGGCCTACTCCCACGAGTGTATTCGAGGTAAGAAGTTTCCATGGACTTGCTAGTTTCTACCGAAAATTTATAAAGGGATTTAGTCAAGTTTGTGCACCAATCCTTGAGACAATTAAGGAGCTTAATCACCCATTTCGGTGGACAGAAGCAGCTGATAGGAATTTTAATTTGTTGAAAAGAAAGATAACGGAAAAGCCTATTCTAGCCTTACCAAATTTCGAGAAAGTCTTTCAAGTGGAAACTGATGCAAGTGGAGAAGTAGTTGGTGCGATGCTAAGCCAAGAGCAAAGGCCGATATCATATTTCAGTGAGAAGTTAAATGATGCAAAGAAAAAATATTCTTCTTATGATAAAGAATTTTATGCTATTGTGCAGGCATTAAAAAAGTGGAGACATTACTTGCTACTGAAGGAGTTCACCTTATATTCAGACAACCATGCTTTGTAGTTTATTAATGATCAGCCAAAGCTAAATCACAATCACGCCAAGTGGGTGGAATTTCTGCAAAGTTTCACTTTTGTAATAAAGCATAAAAGTGGTAAGTCTAATTAAGTGGCGGGTGCATTAAGCAGGGTAAGTTTTCTTTTGCAAGAATTTAAAGTGGGTGTTGTAGGTTTTGATGAAATGATAGAAATGTACAAGGATGATGAGGATTTTAAAGGCATCTACACAACAGTGCAGAATCCGGTGAGCAATAACAGAAGTCAATGGATGGATTACCTTGTTCAAGGAGGCCTGTTATTTAAAAGCAACAAATTATGCATTCCTAAATGTTCCATGAGAGAGAACATCATTAAAGAGAAGCACAGTGGAGGATTGTCTCGTCATTTTGGACAAGACAAAACTTTCGCTCAAGTGAATTCTTTTTATCATTGGCCTAAAATGCAAACTGATATTAAAAAGTTTGTTGAGAAATGCAGGGTATGTCGGTATGCCAAAGGAAGGAGCCAAAATATCGGTCTATATCAGCCATTTCCCATACCAGATCGACCATGGGATGTAGTGAGTATGGACTTTGTTTTGGGTTTACCAAAAACTCAGAGAGGAAATGATTCTATTTATGTTGTTGTAGACAGATTTTTTAAAATGGCTCATTTTATTTCTTGTAAGAAGACTAATTATGCCACACACATAGAAAATTTATTCTTTTAAGAGATTGTAAGATTGCATGGTTTTCCTGTAAGTATTTTATGAGATCGACACACTAAATTTGTAGGGCATTTCTAGAGGACACTTTGGAAGAAACTGGGAACTAAACTCAGTTTTAGTTCAGCTTACCATCCTCAAACGGATGGTCAAACTGAAGTTGTAAACATAAGCTTGGGGAATATATTAAGAAGTTTGTTATATCAGAATCCCAAACAATGGGATTTAGCATTAGCTCAAGCTGAATTTGCTTACAATGACACACCAAACTGAAGCACTGGAATGAGTCCATTTCGAATTGTCTTTGGAATGCATCCGAGAGGAGTATATGAGCTAAGAGATTTGGGAAACAAGAAGCTAGAAGTGCAAGTGCTGAAGATTTTGTTGAACAAATGCAGAAGTTACAGGAAGAGATTAAAGGTAAACTACAGGAAAGTAGCAAGAGATACAAGCATAGAGCAGATTTGAAAAGAAGAGAAAAAGAGTTTCGGGTAGGAGATTTGGTCATGGCATATTTGAGGAAAGAGAGATTTCCTACAAAAACTTACAATAAGTTGAAACTGAAGAAGATAGGACCCTCTAAAATCAAAAGGAAATTTTCAGCCAATGCATATGAGATTGAGTTGCCAGAAGGGATCAGAATATCTCCCATTTTTAATATTGCAGACTTGTATCCATTAAGAGAGGCAGAAATAGAATTGCAAACTGAAGCTACATGTGATGAAGTTCAAGCTGTGGATTGGAAAGAACAGCTACCAAAAACATTCAAGAAAGAAGTTGAAGCTATTTTAGATCAAAGAATATCCAAGAAAACTCGAGGACAGACATATTTTCAATATTTGGTCAAGTGGAAAGAGCAGCCAATGGAAGATTCCAGTTGGTTGACAGCAACTGAATTGCGGAAATACGGCATAAATCCTGAAAATTTAAAGAACCAATCTTTTCTTCTCTGGGAGTTTGATGCAGGAGCATCGGAACTGGCCAACAATGTGGAAAATTGTGCACATGTTGTGGCTGACAAGGAGGAATTCATTGGTGTGTATTAAAATTCAGTTTGCTAAAGAATTCCACTTCACAAATAATTAGTTATTACTGTAATAGGTGTGTCTATCTTATTGATAAGATTGTTATAACAGGTGTAAGTGAGCACAAATAGATAGGAGTTTATTGTTAGAATTTTTATAATTAGAAGGTTATGTATCGAGTAGTTAGGGAGCAAGGATAAGACAGTGGTAATAAAAGACGAAGAGATTTTCTTCGTGAGGGGATTTTTTTTTAGTGTAATCTTTGAGAGCGTGAGCTCAGGAGATTGTGAAAATAATATGTGTGTTGTAATAGAGATCGTTTTATGAAATTTGAATGCAGAATTTCTGTACATTAATAAGTTTTTATGGTGCGCAGCAATGTATGCGAATTTGGAAGAAAATTCATGTATTAAACTCTCTGTCTTGGAAGTGATTTTGTTTTAGTTTGAAACACGTTTTATGTTTTGGCATTCTGGAATTAAGGAGAGTTAACAAGACTTTTCCTGTTTGTATTGTTTCATGTTATTGATTGTAATCGAACATTGAAAGACTGTGGTCGTAGATTCCAGAAATTTCGCATCGAAATTTAATAGGGAGTGGTAGTTGTGTCAATCAAAGACTCATCGAATTGGAACCTACAACAGTTAGTGCATCTGAGCGTTTAATGCCCAAATTCTCGTGGCAATTCCTGTCAAAACTGCGTGGAATCCGATAAAACAAGATATATACATATCTGATTTATAATTGTGTGACCACCAATTGTGAATAAATGCATTGAATATTGGTCAATCGAGATGCTCACCTGTGTTAAGTGGTCGAATGCAAACATTTTACATGGGATTTGGAGTAATCGGTAAATGTTCATTGTTATTGTCAATTGCTGCAATGTCACAGGTATGTGCTGGTAATGTTATTTTTAAGAAGAGGCGTTTTCACTGTCAAAAAAAAAAGAGAACAGTAATGTATGGGCGCGTTCTCTCCGAAGCGAAGAAGAAAAAGCTACAGGAAAAAGGCGCATTTGCAATTGTGTAATATCGCCTTGGATTGGCTAGTTTGTCAATAGATAGGGATAATTTGGAAGGCCGACATACTGCAATTTTTTTTACCTGTGATTGTTTTAAAAATTGTTGTTCCAATATCGATTTGTTAAACCGTTGTTCCAATATCGATTTGTTAAAGATTATATAAAGTGGGTATTACATTGCGCAGCGCTGTTCCTGCGTCACCAAATTGGTGTATGAGGCCCCCATGTTTGTGGGACAAGGATGAGACCCCCTTGTTTACCAAATTGGTGTATGAGACCCCTTGTTTGTCCTTTGTTTGTAGGACAAGGGGTCAATTTTTTATTAATAATTATAATTATAATTATTTTTAATTAATTAATTTATTATTATTATATTGGCGTATGAGATCCCCTTGTTTGTGGGACAAGGGTTCATGCAGCGATTTGACTACTAAGTATGCGAAAACACATCCTCTTAACCATTAGGCCCACTCAAGTTGTTAAACAGAACATTACTTTATATCTCTACCATACTTAACTATAAAGAATTAGAAAAACCCAATTACTTAATAGTGAAAAAGTCAAAAAGTGTTACTCATTACTAAAAAATATAGTGATAAAGATAAGTAAACTAAATTATATATACTAAAAAAATTATTACTTGAATACTCTTTTTAATAATCAATTTTGAAATAAATCAATCTTATCTCTAAATTTGTAGAAATTCTACAAATCTCGCTCTGAGCCCTATGTAGAAAATCTGGCTATAGATTAACCCAATAATGCAATATAACCTACTTCTACTATCAAGAAATTTGTGGAAGTTTAAAGGTCGAGCTGAACACATATAACCAGAAGCAGAATCAATGCACAATACACATGAGAATACTTTGGGGAAAGACTCAGCTAAAAACCCCACTATCTGTATTATCATACAAGGTGGAAATACATAGGAATTATACAACTAGCCAGCTCTCAATACAATCCTCACAGATGCTTATAGGTAATCTTGTATTCTCACAAGCCTTCCTCTCTTCCCTCCAAGCTCTTATTTCCTTGCGTTGTTCCTAGTGGATGATTCTCACCTCACCAAGTGGAACACTGCTCTCACACACTGTCAGAACTGCGCAATCCTCCAGGAAATCATTCCTTCTGCATGCATGAGTTTTCTTTATAGGAAAACACATGCAACTAATAGTGCATTGTCCTTGTCTTTAATCTCAAATGGGTCTTTCTCAGAATAGACATGCATGAGTTTTTGATGAGGGAATCTTCAGTTAATTGGAGTACACTAGTTGAGTGCATGCATGCATCAATTGATTGTTAACTCACCATTAGTTCCTCAAACAGATTGGAACTAATTTAACTAGACTTAACTCAGTAAAATGAGTCAACTAATTACAACTCAAATATAACTCAATCTTATCTGCTAAACTTTAGGGATAACTTTTGCATGACTTCAAAAAGACTTCTAACTTGAATTTCTACAACTAATTAATTCAAAATGAATTAATCAATTATTTCCAAGTAGTTGTTAAGACTAAATTCAATTTTACTTCAAGGACAAATTAAATTGGAATATTCTTCTTGCCAAATTTCAACACTCCCTCTGAACAAGAAAGGAATTATACTGCACCAACATGATCCTCCCATCATCAGCAGCTTGCTTTACCTTGTAAAGCCAACAAGAACTCACAATTGACTTGTTCTCCGGTCTTGGAACCTTGTCCCAAACACTATTACGAACTATGGAGTCATACTCCTCCACCATAGCATCAACCCAAATCGGCTGTTGCACTACTTCTTCAAAGGAAGATGGATCAGTCTCAACACATTTCCCAGCAAGGGCCATGTATCGAGTTCACCTCTCAGGTGACATCCTCTGTTTGCAGTGAGAAAATGGTGCTCCCACATTCTCTCTCGCATCCTTCAACAATCTATCAGCTCTCTTGTGCACTTTTGTCCATCTCTTGAAGACTCTTCTTGAGTGGATTGTTACACTGAAATTTGTCACCATGACTATCTGCAGTTAATATGGCTCCATCAATAGTCACATTATCCTCCTTGTCAAGCCTAATACCTCTGCTCTTCATGTCAAACTTCAAAAAGAGAGAAAGTCACTAAAAAACATGTTTATCTCTAGGTACACAGGTTCTCTCTACCTTGCCTGCATGTACGCATCCCAAACTCATTGTACCTCCGTACTTGTACGCTCTGTAAGCCAAAGGATGGGTGCGTACCCTTGTAAAGGTCAAAAGGCGCGAGTTTCATCTTAAAAAAGTTACTTGTGGTCACTTCTAGAGCCTTCTAGAAGAATGTTTAACGTGTATTGAGCGCCTCTAGATGGTTCATGCATCCCTATGATAGAGGAACTTATCCCATCAAGAGAGGAGCTACCCCATCCAAAAGAGGGAGTATCCCATTGATGTTGGAACTGAATAAATTCCTCTAGAACACTATAAATACAGGCCTTGGGCCAAGGGAGGGGAGGTTGAAAAGCTGAACATTCCAAAGGGTAGATGCTGCTGGAATTAGGACTTCCATTGTAAGCTTGTGAGGAGAGATTACCATCCTTTCTTGTTTCATTTGGAAGTGGGTGAGCTTGTCAAAGTAGAGGAAAACTCTTGCTGGACCCTGGGAGGAACTTGCACAACACCAAGGCTCAGGTTGTAATTGTTTCTTTTTTGTTTCCTTAATACAAATAAGTCCATTCTTCTCAATGATTTGTTGTTAATGAATTGTTTCATATACTCCTTGGTCTATATGTTGAATATGCTTTGTTTTATAGAATATTCAGGTGTTATGTAATCGTTTGATTGCTAGTGTATGCAGGTTTCAAAGTGAAAGAGGAGCTCATCTGGATCGACGAGGCTGGACTGCTGCAACAAGCGTTGGACTTGAGGTAGGATAGAAAAACACTTGGTGTCTCATAGAATAATGTACGTTTAGAGAAGGATTGCTCTTAATTGTCTTGTTTGTCACTAGAGAGTCTTAGACTCCTAGGGAGGTTAGTTTTGTCAGCAAAAATAACTCTTTCCGCATGACAAATTGGCGACCATACTGGGGACTCCATTGATGTGCTTGATTTTTCCTTTGAGTATTACTTTGATCTGAAAAGAGTCTTGTTTCTTTTGTTTTTTGATTGCTTGACTGTGTTTTTGGGTGGGTTAGCTTAGAGTCTAGTTAGAATTTAGTTTTTCTTCATTTTGCAACAATATGCACCCTCTGAGTTAGACACAGTGCGTACTTGTACGCACTGTCTCTTTGCACATAGAGCATAGACGCACCTGGTTACACAGGCTACCTGCGTACCTTGTTAAAATTGAGAAAATTTCAATTTTATCCATTTTTTCACTTTAGATTTTGTTTTTCTTAGTCTTTACTGCCCAGATCCACTGGTTAACTGTCAGAAGCTTTCATCTTGGCTAATTTCATTGGCATTCATGCTTTAAGCTTTTATCATTGGGTGTTTTGAGTCTCTTTTTTGAGAAATTCTAAATTTGATTTCCTTTGGTCATTACTTGGAGGTTTGTCTCAGTATTTTCACAATTTTGCATCTTTTTGCTCTTGTTTTTGCAAAAAAATTCCCCCCTCATTCGCCGGGGGGGGGGGCTAAATTGTGTATGAGTGTTAATCGCCTTTAGGTGTTTTTATTTTTTGATCTTTGGAACTCTCACCCAATTTTCTCGACTTGCACTTGATTGGTTCTTAGATTACAATAGAATCATCTTGTGTTTGAGAATTCTCTTGCATAGATCACATTTGCATAATTAGAATTCTCCTTTTCGGAATATGAATGAAAAATGTGCATAGATTACATTTACATACTTTTCAAGTGAATTGTGCGTAGATTACAATTGCATAGTTTACATTCTGAAACATCAATCGTAGATTTAGATCAATTTTCTTTGATTTGAATTTACACAAAAATAAAAATAAAAAAAATGGTTTGGAATTGATTTGCATTAGTTTTTCTTGATGAAATTAGTGCATTAGAGAATTTGTTATATTTTCTCTTAGTAATCAATTTTTGCATTGTTGGAAGTGAATGGAAACTCTCTCCTTACTTTAGTTAGGATTCATCGAATTGAAAAAGATTACATTATCATATTCGATTGCATTCAGTTTTGGGTCGGGTCATAACACCATTGGTTTCATATCCATTTACCCATTTGAGTAATAACAGCCTTAATAACACAGCGCTTAATTAAAATTCATCTAGTAATTTTTACATTTCTAGGGCTCTGAAACACCAACGTAGATCAGGCTAGTGTCTTGGAGTAGGAGAGTAATTAACTCTCCAAGACAGCAAAACCAAA
>APFE031520202.1:0-15583 GCA_000404065.3 Pinus taeda | reverse complement strand
TAGTCAATACATATCTGGTTCTGTATTGCTTATGATTGTAGATCTCTGTTCTTCGATAGTATTATGCTGCTTTGATTCCGCAGGTGCTCTTTGAAGCTGGGTAGACGAAGAAGAAGTGGTAAAGATCTATCAGAAAGGAGAGGAACCAAGCGCAAGACTCAGGTTGGTGTCCTTTGTTCCCCTCTTATCTACTTCTCATAAAGGAAAACGAAAGTAGTTTTAGTTTGATTGTTTCTAAGATAGCTACCAATCTTAGTGGGACTAGTAGCTCCGAGTGGACACTAGATTTCCCGATAACACCCAGCAAATCTTTTTCTCCCTTGCATTATTAGGAACACACATATTGAATAGACAAATGATCTCGTTGGTAACTAGATGCTACATCTTTAAGAAAATCCAGTGGGTATTCAAAGTCTCAGAGATTATTGAGAACTTATTGGGGTTCTAGAGTGGTCCAAGCCCTCTCGAGGCTCGACGAGCAGAGATAGCTTGCGCTTCGCTTTTATTCCAAAATTTTTTACTTGCTTGGAGGAAAGTTATATCCTTCATTTTGGTCTCCTGGATGAGGAGGATATCTGGGGCTTCCAATCTTGTTAAAATTTTCATTGCTTCTTCCTTGGCTCTAGTGCCCATACCCCTACAATTCTAGGAGATGATCTTCATCATTTATTTTTGTTATGATGAGCTCTCTTGGAGCCGTGGGGTTGATTCCTCGTCGTCTTCGGGGTTTTTGCCAGTAACTTCTCTAGTGTTGGTTGGCTGCCCTGAAGCTTGTCCTTGTAGGTTTCTTGTTCTCTTTTTTCCCTTGCATACTTGCGTCCTCTTATGGACCTTTTGGGAGAGGATTGAGAGTTCCCTATTTCTCCTTCTTCTTCTGATTCCTCAGATTCTTGGACTTCCTCCTCCTCTTTCGAGAGCTTCCCTTTGGATCTCTCTGCTGCACTTCCACCTTTGATCGAGACGGAGGGGGAAGCTTTGGTGGGAGAAGTTTCCTTTGGGATCTCAACCTCTTGGGAGGCCATGATTTCAGATCTTAGGATCTCGAATTTGTTCCCTTGTCCTTCCATGGTTGGTTTGTGAGCAGGACCCGTTTAAGGGGCTTAAACATTTGCATTTGCAGTCATCTTGTGAGAAGTCTTGGTGTGCTTGACCTGGTTCCAGATTTCTTCTTTCCCTTTTTCTTCTGCCCCATTGGACGGACAACCTCTAGCAAAGTGGCCATAGACGTGGCATTTCCAGCATTTGAAGGGCAGTTGCTCATAGTCAAGTTTTTGCACATGAGTCCAGGGACCTACGATAATTTTGATGGCTTTCGGTAGCACGACCTCTAGATCTACCTCCACGCAGATTTTGGCGCAATCATACTGGTCTTTGTGGTTAGCTCGATCTATAAATTTTCCTAGGGTGTTGCCTATGTGCTTCAGAGAATCCCAATTCCAACAATGCATTGGGAGGTTGGGGAGTCTCACCCACACCGGGACCGTTGTGGAAATATCCACTGCCATATTGAAATTTGGCGTCCATTTATTCAAATACAATCCTTGAGGGCTCATGAAGTAAGGTCCATTTCGGAAAATCAGATCCTTGTCCTCTTTTGCAGTGAACTCAAATAGAAAGTAGCCTCTCTCGAGAAAGTATGAGGTTACTTTGTCTTTTATCAAGGGTGCCCAGTTCTTGGCGACCCAGTTCTCTATGGATTTAGGGGAAGGCCAAAGCCTTGTGAACTGGCCGACGAGGGCTCGATCTGCTAGAGACAGAGCGACTTGGATCGACCCTTCTGGCGGGAGAGAAATCTTGGGAATGTCATCTAGTTTCTTCACAAACTTTGCAGTGTCGAATTTCTTCTTCTTAGGCAAGGATGCCAATAAAGATCTGAATACTTCAGAGGCGGAAGGTGGAGGAGGAGAGATGGGTGGCCCCTGACGAGAACCTAACACCTCCATGGAGGTGGGCGACCTTGGGAAGGCCCAGCCAAGGCGAAGACGGTTGCGACCTGCAGCGCAGACCTGAACTCCTCGGCAGAATCGCGTGCACTGTTGCAAAGCTCCGAGCGAGTATTGTTGCTCCATTTCTATACTTAATAGATCCAAAGTTAAATAAAACTTAGGTCTTGCATATTACTTGAAGTTATCTGAACATATTAAATATTAACTCATTTGTTTTTCTTATTCTTGGTTGCTCATTATTCCATGGATTTTGGTGCATGATTATAGTATCATTTAGCGCTTCTTATACTTTATTTTTTTGTTTTTCTTTACTAAAAAATACACATGTAATAGCAAAATTGAGTTTCACTTGCACTTACACCGCAAGATGATGTTTTACGTAATACTTGAGCCTTACTAAGCTAACAATTACTATGCCACTAACTAACCACCATTAAGCTCTCATAGCACTCAACCTAAGTCAAATACATGTCTTTTCCCTTCAGCATGACTTTCGTCTACTTTGATTGATGCATTCTAATGCTTTGCTTTATTCCACTTCTATGATGGAGAATATATATAACTTTTTGAAAGACTACATGAAATGGGTGGAAAGACAAGAAGGTACTCATAAAAAAATAGATTTATATTATAAGTACACTCTTTTTCTTTGTAGTAGTTTACACATTAATCATCAATTGATTTTTTTTTGTTTAAATTTTGAAATTTTATAATATTTTTATTATTATATAAAATTATATATAGTTTACTTATTTATCAAAAATGAATTATATCACATTAACTTTTTTTTAGTTATGTTATACAATATTATAGTTTTAATTACTCCAGGATTATATACTAGCTTGTTTTTCTTGTCTTTCTTTTTCTACACGTTTATTCAATCTGAAAGATTTTTTGAGACAATGATTTTTTTTTCTTGAGATGTTTCTATTGTCGAGTGCTCTAACATATTTGTTAGCTCCTCGTCAATATCTTCTGAATGGTTTAATTCATGAGTATGTTTTTGTCCACTCTTTGCAAATGCCAAAAATATCGCTAAATTTTGTGCCATACTAATTGACAAGTGAACTTCTTCCCATGATGGTTGAGATGGCACATCATGATTTTGAGCTGGGTTTGTAGGAGAAACGCTAGCATCAAGAGTCTTTTGATTCTAAGAATTACCCAACCCGCGAGCCACCATGGACTTAGAACTATTGGGTCCTTTTAGATCTTGCCATCCATGAATTTTCTCCTTGGCTTCAGGGTGCGAAGAGGTGCCTTGTGAATACGGGAAACACTTTGTAGGTTTCTTAGCTGTTGTCAAGAACTACAACGAAAAGTCATATTTTCATAATCCACCTATTGGGAATAACCTTTTTTCCCCATTTAAGGAGGATTTTATCCGAGAATCCTTCATTGAGGACCACTTTAACACAAATGTAAGTAAATGTATGAATTCCTTTCATAATCCTTTCCAAGTCAATTTTGATGAAGCAACCTAACAAATTTCCCAATTCTTCTAAGAATGTTGGATGTCTCATATGGACGGGCAAATTGGGAAACCTCACCCATATGGAGTTGCTAGATTTGACATAGATAGAGGATTAATATCCAGAAACTAGGTTTGAAGGGAAAGACCAGATTGGCCCCAAAACTAGGGTCCCTCATAAAAAACATTATGCCTGTCTTCAATCTTCTAAAAAATAACAATAAAAATTCCTTTTGAGAAAAAATGCACCACAATGTTTGGAAACCAATTCTGGTGAACCCACTCCTCGAGAGCCAATGAAGAAGCTCAAAAATTATTGAAACAACATATACACACTTTTTGTTCATAATTTACAACTATGAAATTGCAAGCAATATTTTTCACCCTAAGAGAAGGGGTTTTGGCTAACTCCTCCACCACAAATGTAGATCCAAAGAGATCTTTAGGGTTTGATGAGGGAGGCCCTAGTTTTAGAACATCTTTAAACAATCTTGGGGGACTAAGGTGGATGCACCTCCCTTTGGCTCCACCTTTGATTCTTGCTACCATGTAAATCATAGTGTGCTTAGTAATGCTTTATTCATTGAGAAGCTTCTAATCCTGAAGTTGTCATTCTTCATAAATGAGTCGAAAGCATTTATGAGGAATGCACATCTTCTCTTGTAACCTTTTCACAAGTGAGAAAACAAGATCTGAGTTCGAAGCCTACAAACTAAATGATTCTCCTGAGACGAGTTTCACCAAAATTGAGAAACTCTCCAGATGTGAACTCTAGATCTTTGCGGACCCTACATTTCTAAACCCTTTAACACCAACCATTCTCGAAACCCTAACTAAGTAATTTATGATGACAATAAATATTAATAAAATATATTTTAAAATATTAAATATACCTATAAATTTTAAACATCACTTTCATATTAAAAAGAAAAAAGAAAAAGTACATGTGTTTTGTAATCATAAAGTATTGAGAAGTTAAAACTGGGTAAATCAAAAAATAAATTCTAAACCAAATCACATAATTGCCTTGCCTCACTGAAAATAAATAACTTAACAATAGACATTAAATGAGCGGAGTTGTATATACCACTGTTAGCAAATCAATTATCCAACAATAAACACATACCACTCCCCAATTGGAAAAATATTTATTCCCCTTCACCTCACCCATGACCAGCGCTATATTGGTTCCCCTCCACCATAACTCAACTCACTAAAATAACTAAATGTAGTACACTAAAAAATAAATGTAGTATTCTACCATCCATCTACATAAATGAACCATAACCCGACCCACTAAAAAAGTTAATATTGTACGATTCATCTACATAAACTAGTAGAAAAGTTCATCTACAACAACCCAAAGCACACAATGGTTCTGAATTTCTTCAAACAGCCGAAGCTCAAAATCAAGTACCGTGGCAGTGGGACAGGGATTCACTGTGCCGAAAACAAGGTGGGGCCGGCGGGGTTTTGCGTGGACGTGCATTTCAAAATCTCAAAACCCAAAACAAATTCACTCATATGGGCGGGAAGTTTGATGACGCATTTCTTTCTGTTCGGTGTTGTCAATCATATATTTAGTGTAACATCGGCGAAAAACATTTGTTAGTCTGTTGCAGCTGCACGGAGAACACTTATCTGATACAATTAAAGCCCCAAAATAGGATTCGAGATCCAGAGGGTCTAGTTCGGCATGGAAGATCCCTTCGCATTTCAATCTGAAAATTCAGCACACTCGGGAGTTACCCGTGGATGCTCGGATGAGGCAGAATATTGCACATATAATGACAGACGAATTCACAATGGGTTTACTAGGAGCTCTATTCAACGACCTTATACTTCTTCTTTTAGAAATCTGTTTAATAGTCCCGTGCGTTATAGAAACCAGTTTTTCCATGGAAGTACACGCGACCCAAAACTTGTTACAGGGGTCAGTGGTTATGTTCATTCAGCTTCTTCACAAAAGCAGGTATGCGGCCTTAGAAATCCTTGTTATAGAACTGACTGTCTGAATTGAGCAACGATACATATTTCTTGCCGGATTAAAGACTTATAGGTGTGGTTTTACATTTTATATTTCGCTCATGCTTTGCTCTTCGGATTAATCTCAGCTCTTTAGCTTCTGAAAAAAATAAATTACAACTCAAAAACCAAAGTACGCCCTTGAGATCCTCTTTCTTTATATATCTAAGTTTCGACTGGTTACATTTTCCGCTGTTGCTTTTGCTTTGGCATATTGTTTGGTCAGAGAAAGGCCAAACCCTCGAAAATTTGGAATGTGTATATTATCAATTCTGTAACTCCCGATCTGAAGAAGTTGTTGTTTATTAGATTTGAACAGTAGCTCCACATAGCTCTACAGGATAAAAAGGGGGATTCACTGGACTTAGATTCATGATCTCTCCAGTAGAAGGTCATATTCATTTAATTCTAACATGATATATAAGCTCAGTACAATAAAAGTTAACATGGGAATTCTGGTCATTGGGTTAGTTTCCCAATAGATTTTGCCATAGCCTTCCTAAAATGACCTAAACCAAAAACCTACCTAGACTAGGTTGATAAATCTCACATTCACCTGGATTGACCAGGGAGAGGACTGGTAGCTAGAGGAATTTGATATCTGTCGCCGATGACTAGTCACTCTAGTCATTAATTCTTTAACATTTCTATATAACTTGTTTAGAACAAACAAACATGGCTGCATGGGATGAATTCATTGGCTTCTAGAACAATTCCAGCAACATCTCAGCTTACATAAACATAACAGTTTTGTTTCAATAAATGAAACTGCATCTACAATTTCTCTTTCACTGACACATCTCAGCATTTCACAAGATACTTCATAACAAAGACTTCCGTGATAAGTGCCATGAAAATGTTGCATGTACAGAAGATACAGGCGAGGATAAATATTGTCGGGTGCAGGGGTGAAGTTGTGCCCACCTAACTGTCGGGCTGTATTGTCCTAATTTCGACATGGTGGTCTCCCTGCATATGGTACCTGTCAAACAGTTGTGCCCAATGAGGAGCCTGCTTGTATGGTCAATGTTGCATGACTTGCCAACACAACAGCACTGTATGCCTCCCAATGCACAGCCAAATTGCTGTGTGTTTAAAAAGGGTTCAATGTCATGATCCCCACGATGATATTTATCTCCACCCAAAAGCTACCAATACAGTTATCTCTACTACACATTATCATTGATAAATGTTTATAAATCAACAAATGAAGACATTGTTGATGTAATTGAGACTCCAGCACCTACTTTAGAGCAATAGATAATGAAAAGAATGTTGAACCAGATGAAGATCCTTACACAATCCCTCTTCAGCATCTTGAATAGCTACTGCTTGATTGTTAAGAACATGCCTTAGAAGAATTCGATCCAAAAATATTTTTGTGACATCTTTCATGAAGTCCCTTGGTATTTAGTTTGGTGTTATAACACTTGCTTCACCTTAACAATTAGTTCATTGAGCTTATGCACAAGCTGTGGTTGCTTTATGGACTCATTGATTGTTTGATTCCATTGAGGCTGCATTCACTTCCAGTCAAAGCATCTTCTCTTGTTACTCCTCAACAAAAAGCACTAATTTTTTCAGGAGTTTCATGGTAACTCTAAGCCTTCTCATTTAACAAAGGCTTCAATTTTCTTTTTGTCATCAAAGTACCAGCTACTCAAACAATTTTTCTATTCTTACTAAGAAAGTAAAATCCACATTTCAGAGTTGATGCTTTTATAAATGGAGGAATTGTTACAATATGTAGTCCTTTTTAGTCAAATTCTGTTGAGGAAAGTTAAGTCCTTGGTCCTAATATGTTTTCATGTCATATTGTTTTTGTGTAAGGTCATTATTAATCGTGTCAATTGTCATTAGTAAGGCTAATCGTAAGTTATGCTATTCATAGGTGTACTAATCCTAGTGTCCCTTGTTATATGTTCTTTTTGTATAAAGTCACTGTCAATAATGCTAGATGTCATTCCTAATGCTAATCCTAAGTTATATAACTCATAGGTGTAGTTCTCTTAGTGTCTCATGTTGTCATATTCTTTTCGTTTTATAGTAGGTAGGGTAAAATATTAAAAGATTGCATCAGAAAGGATGCTCAACCTATAACTAGACACCTTTGTATAGGAAATCAGGGTATTGTGAGGTTTTGTTCGATTGAAGCCTCTTCACTAATTTCTTTTTTTCTTTTCCTGGAAAAAAACTTATTTCCAAGTTTGAAAATATACATTGGGACGAACTACTGGTATGATAATGACTATGTCTTGTCCATGGGACCAAAACCAAAAAAGGCTACAAAAAGTCCATAAGACTCGAACTGAAAAAGCCTACAAAAACCATTTACTGAATTGCACCCAAAACCATCAATCATCCTAAAGAACCTTATTCTTGACCCATATGATCATTCTTATCAGTCATAAATATATACATAGATTTGGCATTCTCAAAATCAGACCTAAAGGAAAATTGCATAACAGGAAAATTAAAATTGGATGACCATGGCCTCTAAGACCCCAATTGTCCAGAGATTCCATTATCTCCAAAGCACCTAGGTGAACTTGGACCACATCTTTGAACAAATGAATTGCTTTGGTATTCAGCTCTTTATATATGTGTTTATTCCCAATCATTCCAATTTGTGAGCTTCTTGTTTAATCTCCTCAATGATGTGGTATAAATGAGGAGCACTATGCTGATTTTACCATTCATCTATTCAATAACAGTCTTGGAATCAGCAAAGGTCTGAAGTTCCTTTACCTCAAAGTCAATTGCAACCAATAATAAGGCCCATAAGGTGGAAAACTCTACCTTGTTGTTTGTTCCACCACCAAGACAAAATCTGATATGCTTCACTAAATGATTATTAATAAAAAGAACAGCAACTGCACCACACATTGGTGGATTGCCTTGGCTAGCACCATCAAAGTGGCCCCATCAAAGTAGCCCCATGGCTTACCTTCCTTAAGCAGGGGCATAATCAAGATTCTGGTCTTTTTTTGTTTTGCCTTCGCCATGTGAACTCTGACAGACTCTTCAATCACAGCTGATACCACCTCAACAGGAAGATATTTTACTTGAAAACATGGCCATGTTCTTGGCCCACCATATGGAATGTATCAAACCAGTTGGCATTGCTGGGAAAGACACCATAGACCCATTCGATATCTACTCTCTCACACACTCTTCCAATGTATCCTTGCTCCAAGTGGATGATACAGGAGCAAATTTTGTTTTTATGATAGTCTATATTTGTCGAGCAAATTGACATTTTATAAACATGTATGATATAGACTCTTCTTCACTTCTACAAAGAACACCGATTCAGACCGGTCCAACTTGGTTTAGCCCATTATTACATGTCAGTAATTTGATAGATATTGCCAGCCACAAAGCTAGTTTCATTTTCAGTGGTTTTTTGTGTTTCCACAAGAACTTCATCCACCATGCTGTTTCCCCATGTAAATTGGATTTTTTTAACAAGAATGAGTAGAGGGTTTTATTAAATCTGCCCCCGGATGCAGCGAAAAAACCGGGAAATTCCTTACATTTGCACCATCTTCAAAGGATCTTCTACTGACAAATTGACTAAGATTCTAGGAGACAAATCCTAGTATCTTTCATGGTTTCTACAACTAAGACTTTTCTCGTGATTACAAGAGTAAATTCTTACAAACTGCAAACATAATAATATGCAAAAGCAATACATTGACTTATTTGGGAGACTTTTGCAACAAGGAGTCTACACGATGTTGGGATCTTGAAGCTGAATTGACATCCGCTTCACGTTCCTGTTTTTCCTTATGGGATTTCCGGCCTCTTGTGAGAGGCGGTTTTGCTGCATTTGAGGAGAGTGATTGTCCAACATTGCCCCCTGTCCTTGACTTAGTGTGAGCTGCTTTGGTTGTCATAGCTTTTTTGTAAAACGTTGCAGTAGATCTACTCATCTCTTCAAGTTCAAAATCTGACATTGTTGATATTTTTGCTGCAAAGTGTGATTCTATATCTGAAGAGACAATCGTTGAAGGAGCTTTCTCTTCATTCTCCCTCGACATTGCTAAGTTTCCTTGATCCTCTTTTGGGTGTCATCCATAGGAGTGATCTCGTCTTGTTCTAGATCTTGAAGAGCCTCAAAAGAATTTTTGTTGAGTGAAGGTTCATGAACTTATTCGACGAATTTCTTTGGAGTTGCAACCTTATTCTGTTGGTTCTTACTTCACTTTTGAAATGGTTGAAAATTACCCTCATTAGATATGGGGGTTTGGGTTTGCCCTTCATTAGAGACATGGGCTTGGGCTTACTCATCCTTTTTTAGTTGAGGGTAGTTTTTGTCTAAGTGCCAATGAGAATGACAGATGATGCATTTGAAGGGAATTTGCTCATAGTCCAATTCCTGAATATGGCTCCATTCCCCTAAATTTATTATTAGGGCCTTTGGTAAACCTTTAGAGAGATCTACATCGACACAAATGCGAGCACAAGAAAATTGGCCTCCTTTTGGTTCTGCTTTGTCTAGATAGCGACCCAACTTATTTCCAATCTCTTTTAGTGCATCCGATCCCCAAAGATGGAGAGGGAGGTGAGGTATCTGAATCCACACCGACACAGAAGTAATTTCAGAATTTGGATTGAAATCTAGAGTCCATGGGGAGATAAAGAGGCCTCTGGTTCCCATAAAATACGACCTTGATTTGAAAATAAGATCTTTAGCCAGTTTATTCACAAATAGAAAAACAAAAACCCCTGCCTACTGCAAATAAATTTGCTTGACCTTGAAGCTCGGGTGTCCATTGTTCCATGATCCAGGATTCAACAACTTTTGGATTCGGCCATAATTCCATAAACTTTCCAACCGATGATTTTTTTGAGAGGGCTAAGGCTCTCTTGCATGGATCTGACGGAGAGAGTTCCTCATCCGGAATTTCAGCTAGTTTCTTCACAATTTCTTTTTTTGGGTGGGAGGCGGGGGGATAAGAAGGCCCCTGTGGTTTTTTTGTGCCTGCAACATGGCTTTGAATGTAGCCACCTCCTCTATAATGTGCGGAGGAAAATCGATCTACAAGATCAGATCTGAGAAGCTACCTGTTGAATGTCTGTCAAATGCAAGCTTGAACCTTACGGGAGCTACAACTACAGTTGCTAGGGTCCCTTTCAGCCAAAACTAATCTTCAACGGAGTCCAAGATCAGAGCGCTGCAATCCTCTGCATATTAGATCTGAGCCAACTAATGTTGCGGCTAGGGAAACTCTAGCCGCTAAGAGCTAGGAGCTGCAGAGCTCTTTTTCCCCATATTGAACTTACCAGGAGTTGTTATTACGCAAAATTAGTTATGTTTTCTTTAACATTTTAATAAGCAGGACCTACGTAAATTGGATTTGATTCGACTGTCATACCCTAATTTTTCAATGAAGTCACAACATGAAGAATTCATGGATCATACCAATTTGTTTACATCCTCAGCGACAAGTCTTATCATTGTTGATACAAGGAGACAGATAAAAGCATTCCACTCCACTGCTTCTTGATTACTAAGACCTATGTTTGTAGCTGATGTCCATCCTCTAATTCCGAACTCCTTTATATCATCGCTGCGAGCATTTGCCAGAGTACACACTTGCATTATGTAGCGAATCAATAGTATCAACAAAGAGCCTGTAATTGTCACCAGTGCCAATCCAAGGATTAAGGCCAATCCTTATGGTCCTCCCATGTTTGACCCGCCAAGCAACCCATTCACCAAATCAAAGGAAAGGCATTGCACAGGGATTTCCAGACCTTGGAGGAGTTTGGAATCCACTTTCTAGGATTCGTTATCCATTAAACTCTAGAAAGGCTATTAAAATACTTATCCTTAATTGTATTTCCCCACCAAGATCTATTATTCATTAGTCTCCATAGGCTTTTAGTGACTAAAGATTGACTAAAGAGAAGATCTTTTAATCCCTAACTTCCCATTAACTTGTTGTGCAATTGTGTTTCATTTTACCAGAGGGATGCCCCCTCCTTGGCGATTACCTGCCCATAAAAAACTACAACATATCTGTTAATTTTAGGTATGTTCTATGCTTAGAGCAATTTATTTCAATTTTCACAGTTAGCTCAATATCTTTTCCAGATTAGCAATCACATCAGCATTAAAGTGAACTGCAGATAGAACATAAACATAAATCGCAGAAGACAAGCCAAGACAAGAGGACATAAGATGTGGTGCTAGCCAGGAACAAACCCTAATGTGGGGAAACCCTTGATCAATTCTTCTTATATGTTCTTCAATAGTTCAGTAGAGAGAGAGATAGTATGTTTACAACGGAAGTCAACACTTTGACTTATCTAGATAAGAGCATAGATCATTTCGAAGAAGATGATACATGAGGTCAATTGAAGTCATGCTGCTTCAATTGATTCTCCGAGGTGACTCCTTCACATGTCGTTGTGCTGCATATTCTTCATCATGCTGCACCTCACCTTGCTGCACCCATCATCACTATGCTGCATCTCATCATGCTTCATTAATCATGACTGTACCCATCACTGTACTGCATTATGTGCCATTGCTGCACCATGTTGCCATACTGACCTATGTGCTGGTTGCATCGTGCTTGCTTGTTGTACCTAGCTTGCTTGTTTTCCCTAGTGTGCTTGTTGTCTTTTGCATGCTAGCTGTAACATTGCATGCTTGGTGTATTTGCTGCTAAGTACCATACAATTGTCCCAATGTTAGTTAGTTGTCCCTTGCATGCTGCTCTCCTTCGAAGGCAGATGCTCAAGCTGTTTCGGCAATTTCGGTTGTTCCCGGTAGTTCCGGCTTTTACCAGCAGTTTCGGTAGTTCCCAACAGATCTCGACAGTTTTGGCTTCTGCCCTCTGCGTTAGCTTTCTCGGCTGTTTTGGCAGTTCCGGCTATTCTTAGCAGTTTCGATAGTTCTGGCAATTCCGGCTATTCTTAGCAGTTTAGGCAATTTCGACAGTTCTTGACAGTTTCGATAGTTCTGGCAATTCCGACAATTTCGGCAGTTCCGACAATTCTGGCTATTCCCTGTAGTTTTGGCTTTTCTCGGCAATTCCGACATTTTTGACTTTTTCTGGGAGTTCCGGCTTTTCCCGACAGTTCTCGGCAGTTCTGGCAATTCCTATATTCTCGGCAGTTCCAACTTTTCCCGACAGTTCCTGGCAATTTCGACTATTCTCGATAGTTTTGGCAGTTCCGACTTTTCCCGTCAGTTCCGGTAGTTCTCGATAGTTCCGGCTTCTGCCCTCTACATCAGCTTTCTTGGCAGTTTCAGCTATTCCCGACAGTTTCGACAATTCTTGGTAGTTTCGAAAGTTCCGGCTTTTCTCGACAGTTCTGGCAGTTCCGGCTTTTCTCGACAGTTTCGGCATTCACGACTTTTCCCGACAGTTCTCGACAATTCCGGTAATTTCGGCTATTCCCGGTAGTTCTCGGCAGTTCCCGACAATTCCGACTTTTTCCAACAGCTCTGATAGTTCCCGACAGTTTCGGGTTTTGCCCTCTGGATTAAGGCAGCGTTATCCCTTAGGATTTCTCCTCCTACTAAAACCCAAAGACAAGTAGAGAGGAATAGATCCTAAGTGTGTTGAAATGACTTGAAGGCAACCTTTATTTATACTAAAACGTTGAGCACAAGTGTGGCTTATTTGGTTGCTGGCCGACTTTGACGAATTGCCCCATAACACAAATAAATTCATATATCCATGATTAATTATCAAAATCAGATGATCTTTAGATCAATCCTACACCTCTCGATGGGAGAAGTCCAAGAAAAATATCAACTTCCATTAATAAGATGACCCACATGGAGTTTGGCCCTAGTTTCCAATTTTAACAATATCTTCTTAATCTTATTAAGGACGCCCTTAGGGATAATAGTAATTGAATTCTAATGAACTGGTGTTCCTTCCAAAGCAGATTTGATAAGAATGAGTTTGCCCACCCTTGAAAGTAGACAGTTCACCCAAACTAAGGCCTTGGATTCAATCTTCTTTATCATCCATATCCAATCTTCTCGTTTGTCTAGATATTTGAAAGGGAAAACAATTACCCGTATAATTGTTAACAGGATCAAAAATGTTATTAAATAAGATATCAGATTTATCTGTATTGATTTTCATTTTGATTACGAGTTCACAAGCATCCAATATCTTCTTAATAACATTAAGATTCAAAATAGATCCATACAAAAATAATAAAATATCATCAACAAAAAGCAATTGAGAGATTTAGACATGTGCAGAAGTCTTGATACCTTTTAATCCCCTATAGGATATGCAATTTTGAATAAGTTTATTGAGTACTTTTGCAACATGTAAGAAAAGAAGTGGTGACAGTGGGAATCACTCTCTTAACCCTTTGGAATCTTTAAGAAAGGCCGAAGGATGCCAATTGATTAAGACTACAAAGTTGACAGAGGATATACGAGCCATCACCCTGTAGGATATGCACTTTTGAATAAGTTTACTGAGTACTTTTGCAACATGTAAGAAAAGAAGTGGCGACAGTGGGAATCACTCTCTTAACCCTTTGGAAGCTTTAAAAAGGCTGAAGGATGCTAATTGATTAAGACTACAAAGTTGAATTTGGATATACAAGCCATCATGCAATTTGATAAATTTCATGTTAACCAAGCTGGATTAAACATAGCCTGATAAAGGCCTAGTTAACCTTGTCGTGTGCCTTACACAAATGTTAAAATTGGTAACAAGGACCAAATTCCACCTTGGGACAACTCATTTGATGGAGATGATGATTGCATTAAATTCTTGTTTTTGAGAGGACCAAAATTGATATAAAGATCATCCAATTTGGACAAGTAGAAGTGTGTTTTTGAATTTATGCCCACACATGTGCAAATTGCTCTGGTCGGCCACATCATGTAGGCTCATCAAGCCCAATGGACTTGACTCTTCACCTTCAATGAATTGTGTAAATACAAGTGCCCTGTAACCTCATTTGGCATCATCATCACACACATTTCTTCTCTCCTTCTCTCATTGGTTCGTACAACTATTGGGTAGATCTTCTCTCTCTCACACAAGCAAAATGATGATTTTTCTGGGCAAATTGCTGGGCCAAATCGTAGGGCTGTTGCAGGAGTTTGACAAGCATTTACTTAGCACTTTGACTAATCCTTTGATTGTGATTTTTGTGGGAAAAATTAATTTTTGGTAGGTCGTATAGTTTGGCACAAGAACCAGAGAATTTTTGGGCACTTTGACCGCAGGGCTGACTGAAGGGTTGATTGCAGACTTGACTGTAGAGTTGACCACAAAGTTGCCCAAGTTTGACCATAGTTTTCAAGATTGTTTTGCACTAACTTTGACCACCTTATGAGGCTGAGTTTGATTGGGCATGCCGCATGACCGAGCTCCAAAAAGGAAGATTTGCTACTGTTGACCATCTTTGACATTTTGGATAGGGTTGAATTTGACTGCAGTTGATTGCAGATTTGATAGGGCTATTTTGACTGTGATTTGGAAAGTCAAATTTTCACTTTTTATACTCTCTCTCTGTTGAACATTTGAAATAATAACAAGAAGAATTGATCAAAGGGTTTTCCCCACATTGGGGTTTTTCCTTGGCATCTGCCAAATTTGGTGGCCTCTTGTCTTGGCTTGTCTTCTGCATTTTGTTCCATGTTTTATCTACTTTTACTGTCAATGTGATTAACATGTTTTCTATTGAAAACTAAATTGGAAATTGTTATTGGGATGCTAAACGAACATTGAAGTAATTGTGTTAAGAATAGAATATACCATTGTTAACTAAAGTTAACATGGTATCAAAGCCTAGGTGAAGACAAAGCCCAAGCAAGAGAGAGAAAAGCAATCACCAAGAAAGGTTTATTGGACAAGTTTCAATGGCTTCTTCATCTTACTTCAATACTGAAGAGAAGCTTAATGACTAATCTGACTATCATGCACGGAAAATGACTTTGGACTTGACTTTGGAGGAGCATGAGGATCACACAAATAAAAAATGATCTTTTATTTATTGGAGAACTTATTGCTGACAGGGAGCTTACTCTCATTGCACTTGGGGGTCTTTCAAGAGCATGGGATGTGTTTAAAACCACCATTCTCAACAATGACAAGATTCCTAGTTTCGATGAATTATTGGCTAGATGTCATTGGAAAAT
>APFE031520199.1:35755-56667 GCA_000404065.3 Pinus taeda | reverse complement strand
CTTCTCAAAGCAGCCCCCCACGTCAAGGACTGGTGGGAAACCTACTGCGAGCAAAAGGATGAAAGCACAGGCTCACTATTTTCAGCTGCACCCACTTGGGATTCATTCCGATTGCCATCAAGGAGCAGTACTACCCTGTCAAAAGCTATGAGGACAAATACATCAAATGGACCACACTACGTCAAGGACGAGACCAAGATTTTCCAGAGTTCACAAACATCTTTCATACCCTTCGTACACAACTGGGTATCAAAGATTCTGAACTGATTCTAAACTACATCTAAATAGAAGAAGCGAGACTTTGGATCTGCTAATCCAAAGCCCAAAGGACAAAGCCAAGGCGGGGTGACCCAAGACCACCCATCGAAGCCGCAAGAAAAGAACAACACCACAAAACGCCGAAGAAGAACATAGGAAAGTGGTGTGAGTTCCACAAGAGTCCCACTCATAACACAAGTGAGTTTCGAACTAAGCAGTCACTGGTGGCCGAGTTGAAGGCTTCCGAATCAGATACATGTTCCGACCCTGAGCCAGAACCAGACAGGGGGAATGGCAAAGGGAAGCAGATCATTGATGCAGATCCCAGCGCCACTGTTGCCACTGCCAAGATCCAGAAGAATGAGCCTGAAGAGCCAGAGGAGGGGGAATGTCTTTTCCACTCACAGATGTGGGTGAAGGGTTTGCCGCTGCAATTCATTGTTGATAGTGGCAGCCAAAAGAACCTCATTTCAGCAGAGGTCATGAATCGGTTGGGCCTACCGACTACACCACACCCGCAACCATACAGTATTGGGTGGCTTCATGAAGGACGAGATCTCAAAGTTTGTCAACAGTGCCGCCTTCCCTACAGCATCAAGCCCTTCACAGACGATGTATTGTGTGATGTTACACCTCTGGATGTTTGTGATGTACTATTAGGCCAGCCATACTTGTGGAGGCGACATGCTGTGTATGAATCAAGGCCTTGCGCTGTAATTATTTCTTTGGGTGATTCATTATACAGGATACCAGACGTAGCCCCACCTACCGCCACCTCTTTGATCACTTCTAAGAAAGGCAGCAAGCTCATCTCCCAAACCAGGAAATTCATTTGTATGGTTCGCTCCCAAAGTAAGGGGAAGATCGTTGCTACATCCATGACCCCGGCAAAGGGTTCCTCCATGCAGCAGCAGCAGCAGAGGGATACAGTCATGACAGAACATAGGAACAACTTCTCCTGACCCACAGGGGTACCACACAAGTTTCAGGTGGGCGACATAGTTTGATTACATCTGCAGAAAGAACGCCTTACCAGAACCCATCAGAAACTCAGACCACTCTGACATGGTCCTTACACCAGTACTGAGGCTACGGGGAACAATGCTTTGAAGCACAACATTCCTCCATTCCTTCACTTGCATCGAGTGTTCAATGTGGACCGTTGTCAACCAAGCTTCCCACCATTTCTGGACACATCAGAGATTGCAGAACAGCTCAGCAGAAGCTTCCTCATCTCAGGGAGGAACTCAACGCAATGGGGACCATTGCTTCCTAAGGGGGGAGGAATGATCCAGGTGGATGTTGGTGGCCACCCACCTATCCTATTTGGACCCCCACAACTGTCTCTTTCATTCTTTTCAGTTTCCTTAACTATAGCACAGTTTACTATTTTTAGCAGTTTTTCAGGTCCTAAACTTCCAGAGCCGTTTTGAGGCCCTAAACAACGTTTTTTGGGAAATCTGGGGCAACATGGGTCCATGGACCAACGTTGCCTACCCAAAGTAGGAGTGCTCCGATAGATCTTTCTAATGAGCTATTGTACGCGTCAAACAGAGATCATATGCCAAAGTTACGACCCCGGGAAATTGATGTACCAATTTACCCAAACGAGGCCCACAATTTGGCGTTTCATCTTCTAGGGTTAGGTTTCAAGATGTGAAAGGTTTTCCATTGTTTCTCAACAATAAATAGGCCTTCGAGCCTCATTGTAACATAGTTCAGAACAGTTCAGAGGCATGTAGCCACACATCTCTCCTTAGAGATAAGCCACCATCGCCCTAGCTAGTTTATTTCCATTTCTGGTTGTAAGCATATTTCAGTATTTTCCATTAATGAAATGAAGTATTATTTCCGCTGCATCTTTGTGTATATGGATATCTCTGTAATTTGTTAAGTTCCTATTTAAGTTCGGATCATTTGCGAAAACAATATACTACAGGTTGCAGGTGTAGCAGGTGTTGGTTCGTCACTTAAGGCTCCGAAGAATAAAGGTGAAGGAGATGGAAGCGAGACCTTTCAAGATGCTTGTGATGCACACAGGGTACAAAGAGAGTTGCAGATTATTTTTTATGCTTTTGGAGGACCAAAATCTCCTTAGTGGGGAGGATTGATCCAAGTGGATCTTCAGATACCATGGCATGGAAACGCTTGAAAATCAAACTCTTCAAAATGATGTTGACATAGGACCAGAGTGTAGATCTTGTCATCCTGATCGTGGAGGTACGAACGGTTCGTCAATCCGAGTCCGGATGATGAAGTTTTCTCGAAAAGTTTTTGCCTTAGCTCCTTTGGAAAAGGAGGATTTTCTCATAAAAATGGGTTTTAAGCCTTTATAAGGCAAATCACAATTGGAGGAAAGCGATGGCCGATATCGGCGCTATTCAGGGAGCGATCAGTGATATCGGCGCTTGTAAATCAGCGATGGAATATCAGCATCGGCGAAACCCAAAGGCCGAGGACCAAAACCTTGGGCTGATTGCAATTGCGATTAGCAATCGCTAATATCGATGATCAGAACGATCAACAATCAGCTTCGTTGGATCCCTCGATATGCAGAGCTATTGGCAGGAGCGATAGCAATATGCAACACGATCTCAGTTGTTGGATCGGAAAACGTTCAACGGAAAAGATGAAATCAGTGATCGAGAGATTGGAAATCCTGATACCAAGGGGCTATGCAATTATGATATAGCACAGACCCGATCGATTTATAGGTCCAATTTTATAAAATTTTAAATCCAAACTTTCAGATTTTTCAATGCTTTCTAGTGTTTTTCGGGTTTTTGTATTATCACTTTAAAACGATAAAAGGCTATTTTTTAAAGGTTGTTGCGCCTGTCGATTGTTCTATACAAACAGCTTCTATTCTTAAGCAACAGACCTCCGATTCTAAAGCAACCTTGTCCTAAACGTGTTATAAAACACAATGGATGACAGAGAGCCAAGGAGGAGAAGGGAGAGAGAGCCTATATGCCAGAGAGTGCTCAAAAGCCCGAAAGCCCGTGCTAGAGTGCCGAGAGCATGGATGCAGAAAGTCGAGAGTGGCAAAAGGCTGCGTAACAGAGGGTGAGAGCAGTGTAACAGAGAGCCCAAAAGGTTGTGTGGAGAGGCTGCGTGGAGAGAGGCCTGAGAGCCTGAGTATGCAAAGAAGCATGAAGCCAGAGCAGTGCTTCAAATCCACAGAGCCACAGAGCTACAGAGAAGCATGAAAGCCAAGGAGCGCTTGAAATTATAGCAGATCATAGAGCTGCAGTGACATAAGCTAGAGTGCTACAGAGCCATATAGCTAGCGAGCTACATAGCCAAGAGTCCAAAGCAGTTATTC
Organism: Pinus taeda; assembly: GCA_000404065.3. Classification (NCBI taxonomy): domain Eukaryota; kingdom Viridiplantae; phylum Streptophyta; class Pinopsida; order Pinales; family Pinaceae; genus Pinus; species Pinus taeda. The sequence goes on along the minus strand of APFE031520199.1, from coordinate 53,084 downwards.
TCTTTGAGATCGATTCTTCCTCTTTGATCGATTCTTCTCTTTATGATCGATTCTTCTTCATTGGTGCTGTGAGAATCAACATGACAACAAGCTTCAACATGTTGACAACTATGTTTCAGATGTCCACATTCTTGTGTGAAGTAGCCATCTTTATACGATCGTCACCTTGAGATCGATGGCCTGAGCGGCTTCAGCAGTGAGACATCCACTTCTTCAGATGGCCCTTTGGTTGTGAGGTATATGATGTGTTCATGTACTTCTTCTTTCTACATTATGCTACATAGATCCTTGATCGATATTGAGGCAGTATCTTATTTATTCCATGTTGTCATGATTCCTCGTTGATTTGATGTGGAATGTTTCATATGATGTACTTGTTGTCATAACTCATTATGCTATGCTTTGAGATCCCTTGTTGAATGTTGTTGGGATACTCTTGTTGTCCTCATGCATGTGTTTTGCATTGACATCCCTTTTGTGCCATGTTGGCAGGATACTCTCCATGAATGTTTTTGTATCATACTGATAGGAGTCTTTTCATTGAGAGTTCCAAGTTGTGGGATATCTCTTAGAGCCACTCCTGCGAGAGGGCATTTTTCCTTGTATGATCAAGACATCATCTCTTGTGTACATCACCTAATTCAGTGGCCTACACCATCTTGACATAGGGTCCAGAGATGTAGTCCCTCCTGGACGAACTCCATTACCAACGACTTTGTTTTCATGTGTTGATGATTGTCTTGTTCCTCTTCTTCATAGCATGCACATGTATTCATTAATGTTCTTTTAAAATGCAATTTTAACACATCATGAAAGTAAAAGGTCTTGGAAGGGTCCTTATTCACACCCGAACCTGGATCACAGAGTCATGACAAAGACCACTTCCCGGTCTTTACGAATTACCTTGTAGGAGGAGGACCGATGCCTCTAACGCCGGAAGCTCAAGCAGGACCTAGTGCGATGCTTGCTTTGCGGTGTGCAATTTGTCAAATAACCAAAAAGAATGCCACGAACAATTGTCACTTGTTACAAAAGTATACGCAAACTTCGCAAAAGTTGTTCTGCAAATTTTGTAGGTCGTTGGGACATGACGAGCATACTTGCAGAAGTTATGAGTTGATGATGGATAGAACTCCCACTTATAGAGTTCAGGGCAAAATGCGGCCCGTTGACTAGAATGTAGGAATGGCGTGGATAGGATTTCAGGGGCGTGGACGAGGCCGAGGCAGAGGAGGACCTGGTAGAGGTCGTGGACAGTTGATTTGCTATAATTGCGGAGGGTCGAGACACTATGCCCATGATTGCATGAATCCAACGCACCCATCGTGAAAGTATTGCATGTTGTTTGATCATGAGACATAAGACTGTCCTACTCTGATAGCTAGGATACGTAACGAAGAAGTGCTACCACCTCTCTCGACTCAAAACCTATAGATGATGAGTTCTGAGCCACGCGAGCAAGACTCGAATGTAAACATTGTGCTCCAAAGTGGAATCATGATAGGAGATGACAAAGGAAAACAACCAGAAGATAATACTTGGGTTTACAAAGCTCTAACAAAAGAAGTTGAGTTTGATTCAGAGCACGCTCGGGAAACCTTCATGGAAGCTAAGAAGAGCTTCATTGATGCCTCCACTTCAGGAAGCAAAGATAAACCAAAGTTGGAAATGGACCCATCTATGCTCACCACTTTCCTAGAAACCTGTCTGAAGTTACGGCGCGATATTAAGGCTGTGAAAGGGTTATAGGAACTTATCAATAAATGCATTGGGACTGCGTCAGGTGAACTGCGCATAGTCCTCAAGATCGGAAAACATAAAACAAGGAAGGGAAGAGAAATGAGACTTACTGCGTATATCAGAGAATATGAAATGGATCAAGTCATCTTGGATTTGGGATCAGATGCAAATGTTCTTCCGAAATAGATATGGGAGCGAATGGGGTGACCTATGTGTCAATGGTCTCCAATTCAGCTAAGGATGATGAACCAACATAAAATAATACCCATGGGGCAATTGGAGGGAATAACTGTGGATATTGAGGGAGCGAGCGCACTGGTGGATTTCGAAGTGATAGAGATTGTTGATGACAACAATCTATACCCCTGCTCTTAGGAATTGACTGGGCCACTGACATGAATAGGGTAATTAATATGAAGAAGTGCAAGATGATCTTTGAAAAGAAGTCACTACACGTAATTGTACCCCTGGACCCTATTGAAGGATTGTGCTATACAGAACCGGTCCACGACTTTGAGAGCGATGATGATTTGGACTGAATCTACAAGATAAAAACACAAGACCAAGACTGGGTGAATCCCACCGCAAATGAACGGATTACATGGGAGCGCAAGAGCTCCTACACTTTGGACTCTGACGAAGAAATGAAGTGATGGCAGAATCGGTTACATGAGGTCACTATGCTGAATTGCAATATGATGACCAGGTCGCTATGTTTTGTGTCGATAGAAGTAAGATATATTCCTACGTATGATGGTATAAATGAGGTAGATACTTTCATGGATGCTTTTGAAAGGGAGGTGTCAGAAAAGAAACACTTCCAGGCCTTGCACTAGGTACTGCGTGCTACGCCCGCGAGATGGTGGGGTATGCATAAAGGAAGCTTTGACGATTGGCATGAATGTAGAAGAATGATGAGGGCGCACTTTAGAAATCCTAATATGTGACTAATAGACAAGTATGAGGGGCAGGATAATCTGCGCACGCATCTATCCAAGTGGACGCAGGCCTATGGAGGATAACCCCAACCGGCGCAGATGCACATGTACTCCGCGCTAAAATACATGGTCAATAAGCATGTGGTGGGGGGGCAAACTCGGAGATGACTCTTAATGTTAGGGAGATATTATGCAGGAAGAGAAATCACGCAGAAGGTTCTATGCGCAGAAGCATTCAACAAAGTACTGGAAACTGTGCTGACCAAGGTATGCAATGCACAACAAAGTGATTGGGATCTACACATACCTGCAGTATTATGGGCTTATCGGATGACGTACAAGAAACTGACGGGACAGACACCTTTTAGGCTTGTCTAAGGAGTGGAAGCCATAATGCCTATGGAATACATCATGCGTAGTCTGCGTATAGCAGTGTTCACAGGTATGTCAGATCACAGAGCCCTGGAGGAGACTCTCATGCAGTTGGATGAGCTCGAAGAAGAACGATTTTTTGCTGGATTTCACCAGCAGGTCCAAAAGCAACATGAAAAGGCATGGCATGATAGACATATTAAGTTGCGCACATTCAAGGTGAATGATTTGATACTATTGTATGATAGTAAGTTTGATAAATTTCCAGGGAAGCTTAGAATGCACTCGCTGGGGCCGTATGTTATTAAGGAGATTACCAATGGTGGTGCAGTCCAGTTGGTTAAGTTGAAGGGAGAACCCTTCCCATGAAAAGTGAATGGTGGTCATTTGAAGCCATACACAGGTGGCTCATCCATCTGACTAGCTGATTGAAGCACATTCTCAGTGCTCCAGGCAGCTGAAAGGAGGCGCGGGACTATAAACTACTCTGCCCGGGAACTGCGCAATGTTAGGACTGTGCATAGTAGCGAAGTGTCACAGGGTCCACGACCATGTGAGGGTAGCTACACTGCCACGCAGGTTGGCTGAAAATTTACCATTAAAGTCACTATTCACGATGTGATGCTTGGTTTGAGGCAAAATGGAGTAGGCGATATGCATTTAAATCGAACTTTATGGGCTATATTCTTGAAAATCTGTCACCAATCTAACATTAATGGACTAAATGTGGGGGGAATGGTCAAATTAAAATTCAAAAGGCATTATAAATTACAAGTGACTATCCAACAAGCAACAATTGGCAATTTGAGAACTCAGTTGTTGCGCGCTCAGATATTCATGAACCAAGACTTATTCAATATTCTGAAATTGAATTCGTTTCTTGAACAATTACCAGAGACACTAAGAGATCTATGGAATCGCACTATGGCAACACCCAAAGAAGCTACAGACATAGGAGTAGTGACAGCTGAGAAAACCGTGCAGAAAATTGTGGAAGTGGAAGCCCCAAAGAGTGCTGGAATAGTCACTGAGATCCCTAAATCACTGTGCACACCGAGACCTAAGAAGGATAAGCAAGCCATGATACTGGTGCACATCTCACCTAGAAATCCACTGAGGTCCAAGATCAGAATGGAGGAAAAGGGGAAGGCCATCAATTTGGAGGCCGATGAGGAGGAAGAGTTTGAAGAAATCCTAGTGGAGGAGGAGGATGTAGAGATGGAAGTCGAAACCCAGGTTGTGGACCCTCTCACGAGGTTGCCTGCATATGTTCCTCTGTGGAAGGGTAAAAACAAGGTGCCCAAGGATATAGATGAGTGCAAGAGCTCTCTGCAAACTCCGTTGCTCCCAGATGATATTATTTTTGAAGGAGCGCACTTGGGATGGATTCCCATATTAAAATTTGAAGATTTGGACCTCGCAGACCATGAGAAGTTCCTCCATTTAGTGACTGTGCATCTAATGTGCCAGAAGACAGACATGCTGACTGGAATGATAGAGTTGGAGCTGCACAAATGGCTTAGAGGTGTTGAGAAAGCTGGGTTGCTAAACTTGCTCTAGGTGCCGCATTACCACCATGCCCCTGTGGCCATTTTCATCATTAGGCAGCTGCTCAGCTTGGTGCATGATGGGTGCTTGTGGTTGGAGGAGCCCATCCCCATCACACACCATCTGATTCACCAGATTACACAACTCCCTTGTGTAGGGGAGGTTCCAGAAAACAGTTAAGAGGGAAAAAGTAACGACTTGGCCATCGCTGAGGCCATGAAAAAGAAATTTAAGCTGGAGAAGAAGAAGTGAGGGTATGCCATCTCCAACATCAATAACCCTACAATTAAGGTTGCGACACAGATATTGGAAGGGAAGGTGATGTGGCAGTGTTGCATTGATTAGGTGCCCGTGCCAGTGGTTGCACTAGCAGCGCAATGCGCAGAAGGGGTCCAGTTCAACTTGGAAAACTATCTATGTGGTGAGTTCCTTGTGAATTGTCGCGAGACACAAGAGCAGGGAAAAACATTCCATTACACATGGCTCCTATTGTCGATAGTACTGGTGGCATGGGAGTTTCCTGAAGATAGCCAGTTCTCGTCGATCATGCAGGAACTTCCAGAGGCAGCAAAGTACGCTTCGCTATGAGCAACCAGGGACATAGAGAGGATATGGGAGAGCAATATATTTTGGGTGCTCATGGAGATGAACATCATACTGGGGATTAGAAAAAGCCACAGTTATCGCCCACGGTCTACAATAGTCTGTAGAGATTTGTGGAGTTTAAGGGAGATTTCCACCATGTCTTCATCACGGAGTGGAAGGACCCCACAAAGGCGTGGCACGAGTTACCGTATTTGGCAACCGAAAAATGTATTTTTCACTGTCCTTGAGTCTTGACCGCCGAAGTGGCGCACTCTAGCTAGCTCCACGGTGGAAGAAGAGAAGTTCGCCGCGAAGCGTAAGAAGGAGGAGACGAAATTACGGATGGTGCAGCTGGCGGAAAAGCGCAAGAAGGAAGATGCAGTGGCTAAGGCCCAGGTGGTTACGCTGTGAAGTTGGCTTAGGAGTAGTAGAAGACAACAGAAGAAGAGCGCGATGAACAGAAGTTGCCTTCCCCTGAGCCAGAGACCGATATAGAAGAAGGTGGTGCAGACTCGTAGACAACGTCCACCCAGCTAAAACGCTCATGCCTAAGAGAGCAGATAGGCCCACAAAAGAAGACGAAGGCCTCAAAGACTTCATTCGACCCTATCACCCTTACTGAAGGGGATCTGCACGATATTGGAGAAATGGTGAGGGACATCACCGCGGAGGCCCTCAAGCAGTTTGAGGAGCAACACTAGTTCGTATTGGGGGCTCTCAGGACACAACTATAGGAGTTGTAGATGTGCACTCCACAGGCTAGCACAGTGTCAACCAGCCTTGCAGTCGGCACTTTCGCGGATGAGGAAATGTTTTGCACTAAGATGAACAACACAATAGTGCTACCAGATGGAGCACTCATGATAGAGAATAAGTCGATAGGCCTATGGTTAGTAGCTTGAAAGGGGCTGATTAAACATGGTTGCGCTCCCTTGGGAGATGCTCTGTCTTTTGCAGGATGGAGTCACTGCAAAACTTCGGGTGAGGGAAAGTCATGCTATATAGGTAATGAGCGAGTAGCTCATCAACATTGAGCAATTGAGACTGCAGCACAACGAGGCCGTGGAGCAAAATAGACACATAGTGCAGGTGGTGGAGGAAGCCTGCCAGATGGTCCCGAAGTTGGCCATCCAAGTAGAGGAACTGGTGGAGGCGCTCCCAAAAGTTAGCAGCAGGGGTGTGTGACACAAGAGCATAAATGGCCAGCGTTCAGCTGGAGCTGAACCTTCAGATAGCGAAACTGTAGTTGAAGGCCCAACCTTCAACTCTGTTAGAGGTCAAAGAACAGTGCACCACCGCGGTCACAACAGTAATGGCAGCGATTGACAGTGTAGTGACAGACTGCATGAAGTTGTTCAAGCAGTCATTTGAGGTCCTTACCACCCTGCAGGAGGACCCAAACATAGAGCACCTAAAGACAAAGGCGTGTGAGCTGTAGCAGAGATACGACAAGGTAAAAGCGACCGCATAGAAGGTTTCCCTTACATAGAGGCTTGCAAGGATGCAGCAGGTAAAGGTGCTCAAGGAGTAGGTGGATGCCGTTCGGCATAACGAGGTAGTTTTGAAAGCATGCCTACAGCCACATATCAATGAGGCATATACAATTATAGCATCCATTGAAGCAAAGCTCGCGTAGCTACAAGAATCTCAGGAAAGGATTCAGGGCAGCAGTTCATGGTCAACAAACACCGAACAACACGTAGAGGAAGTTTTGTAGGCAGTCGTTCAGTGCGATGCCGAACTTGTAGTGATCCAATCAGAGTTGGGAGGTCTTCGCACAAAGATCTCCACACCTATACAGTGACTCGAGGGTGAGTCACGATGTTTGTGTTGGGGCCCTGTTGGGCGTGGGATCCTTGAAGGGAATTTTTGGGGCTTAGAGCCCAGATTTTGGTTAATTTCATAATTCCAATATAAAGACTCTACATTTTGTGGGCATGGAGCGTGTAGTTTTTTAAAAAGTCATAGGGTTGTATGCCCTTAATTTTGATAATGTAATGTTGGTTGTAGAAGATCTATAAATAGTGTGAAGCTCTAAGTAGTTAAGGCATCAATAGATCACAAAATGTCTAAGGAAGAATAATGTATGCGAGATAGTTCTGAAGTGTAAATTCTAGTGTTGGGTCATAGCGTAGGTAGATGCTCTGCAGCTAAGTGTGCAGAGGCCTAGTAGTATGCAGCTAAGTGCATGGACCCCTACAACTGAGTGCACAGGGTGAGTCGAGTCTATAATTAGTTGAAGCATTAATAAAGATAAGTTCTATCAATTATGCATCTTTATTTCCTGTTTTATGCATCTGCTATATTGGGTATGAATTTCACTTCTAATGCTTATATGATGCATGAATGTGTATAATTGTGTTGATTAGGTAAACGCAATTTGGAATATCTGTTTACGTGAAGATAATTAAGATCTATCAATAAGATAAGTAAGATACTTGGCATAGTTTGGGAAATAGCGCAGTTCGCTACTATAGCAGTGTGAAAGCATCTCAGCTCCTGGGTAGGGTTGCGCGAAGGCCAATTCTAACAGATCACGAAGGTACTAGAGGTTAGAACAGAGCGTGAAGCAACCAACGTGAAGGCAGGTCTAGTTGGACTAAACTGACATAACAGACATCTCAAGGGTGCAAAAGCTTGGTTCCAGCATCCCCCAATATAGCTTCGGGTGAGACTTTAGTCTGTGCTTCATGGACTGATGCTGAAATGGCTAGTAGTGTGGGGATTTGTTTGGCTAAATAACTCTGAACCTGGGTCAGGCCCCCAGAATCCAACAATATCACAAAGGTGACACATTCTTTCATCCCAAGGTGTTTTGGGAATTTACCAAGGCCCAGTTTCACTTTGAAGCTCATGAGAATTAGTTCTTATCTTCACAATTTTCATTTTCTTCTTATCAATGGTCAAGTCAGAAAGACAATTCTTTAATAACATTTCCTAGCCACTGTGCTTTCTGCAACATTTCATTCACCTGCGGATTTCCTTCCATGAATTTTCTTCCATTTTGTTTTTTTCTTACTATGATTCCCATGGTTGAGAAGTTTTACCTCAAAATTCGCTTCTTGATTGGGTATGCATCATGGTTTCAAGATACTGGATTTGGTGAGAGTATAAATGAGAGTGAGGGGAAAAACAAGTGAGGTTACTGTTAGGGTATGAATGGATGTGAGTTGGGTGGTTTCAACAATGAATTCGGAATTTGAGACGATTATTGTGTAATGATGAGGAATGAATGGGCAGTTTACAACCTTTATTTTGATATGACAAGATATTTTCACCTCACTTTCGGCAATGATGGTTTTTAAACTGGTGGTATAATGTCCATATAATTCATACATTAATGTTTTGACCCTTATTATTAAATTAAATATTTTCATGCCTTTTGAATTGATGATTCTAACATTTGATTGCTCCTTTTTGTATCGCCTTCAGGTGCTTCTGAGGATGATTTGATCATTTCTTCAATTGCTCCAATTAGTAGTCCCTGTCAAACATAAGCTACGGAATTCTGTCAAAGCTACAAATTCTTAGCAATTTTGTAGTTATTTTATTCTAGAAAGAAAAAGAGGGATAAAAAGAAAATGGGAATGGGAAAGAAAATTTAGGATGCCAAAATTACTTGGTTTACACCCTAATTTTTCTATATAAACATGGCCATAATGTTGGTTTTCATTTTTATACAAATTTTATTATTATTATTATTTATTTATTTTTATTTTTAGAAAAGAAAAAGGCTTACGAGTCAAGTTTGAGGAGAAGGAAAATCCTTCTTAACCAATTGGAAATAAGTGTTGTCTTGCAAATGTTTGATAAAATCCTCCTTTGTTAATGGGTTATGATAGATTCTCAATCAATGACTATTCACAAGAAAGGTGATCCTTTCTTCATCAATAGTTCTGATCCTAACTACACCATTATTAAAGATTGTTTCAATCTCATAGGGCCCAAGCCAATGAGTTTCAAATTTCCCTTAGAAATATTTGAACTTTGAATCCTATATGTATTTTTCATGCCACCTGGATCTTTGTTGTTGAACTAAGTTGGTTCTTTGGATAACATCTTCTCTTATCTCATCAAGTTCATTTATCTTCTCCATTCTTTATTTTTGTGTCTCTGAAAGATCAAGATCTAATTTAATTGTTTTCTTGAAAGTTTTTACTTGAAACTCAATAGGAAAAAGTACTTGATTCCCATAAACAAGTTCATAGGGAGTATTCCATGTAGTGTTTCCCCATGTGGTATGATATGCCCATAAATATTCTGGAAGATTTTCTGCCCAGTTTCTTCTATGCACATGCACATTTTTGGTGACAATTGCTTCAATTAATTTATTGGTGGACTCCAATTGTCCATTTGCTTATGGATGGTATGGAGTGGACTTCCGATGTTTGATTTTGTACTCCTCCATTATCTTCTAGATCAACGTGGATGTGAATTGAGTACCTTGATCTGCTAAAATTTCCCTTGGGACACCAAAATGAGTAAATATATCCTCGAATAAATGAAACTATAACATTTTTAGCAGCAAAAGGAAGTGCTTTAGGTTCTACCCATTTTGTAACATAATAAGTGAAAACAAGAATGTACCTTTTCTATCTTCATGGTGGATTGATTGGACCAAAAAAATCGAGAGCCCATTTTTCAAAAGGCTAAATAAGTACCTGAGGTTGTAGAGACATTTCATCAGAGGGAATAGGTTTCCCCATCATTTGACAACTATCACATCTCTTGGCATATTCCTTGGCATCCTTAAAAAGGGAAGGCCAATAGTATCCTAAGAGAAGGACTTTGTAGGAAGTTATTTTTTCAACGAAGTGTCCTCCACATGGATCATCATGACAAGATTTCAATATCGCTGGTACTTCATATTCTCTAACACACCTTCGAATGATCTGATCTGGCCCTATTTTATGCAGTTCTTCATTTATCCATGAAGAAGATGCATAATTTGAATTACCTTCCTTTTTTCTCGAGGATATAAATATGATGATAACTTCCTTATAGCCAAATAATTAACAATATATACAAACCAAGGCGATTTAGTAGATACTGCAAAAAGATATTCATCAGGGAAATTATCTTTTACATGTATATCATTATTATCATTTTGAATCCTAGACAAAAAGTCAGCAACCATATTTTGTTTCCTAGTTCAATCCAAAATAGTGATGTTAAACTCTTGCAACAACAACAACCATCTTGTAATTATGCCATTAGTGATAAGTTTATTCATTAAGTACGTAATTGCTTAGTGATCTATATGTACAAATGTTTCGTAGTCAGTAATGTAATGTCTGAATTTATTGATGGCATGGACAACAACTAAAAACTCATTTTCTGTTACAATTTAATTTAACTCTACAGGAGTCAATTTTTTACTAGTGTAATAAATGGCATAAGGAGTTAAATCCTTTTGTCCTAGTACAACTCCTAAAGTTGTGTCTAAAGCATTAGTTGAAATGTGAAAAGCTATTTTCTAGTTTGGTCCTCTAAGAATGGGTGCTTGAGATATTTTCTCCTTTAATGTTTCAAAGGCATTTTGGCAATCATAATTCCAATTGAATTCACAGTCTTTTATGAGCAGTTTGAAAATTGAGGATGAAATTTTTGTAAGTTTTTCTATAAATCCTCTATAGTAACCAATGAAACCAAGAAATCTTCTACCATCTCGTTGACAAGTTGGAACTGATAATTTAGAAATAAATTCTACTTTAGATGTGTCCACTCTAATTCCATTTCCTAAAATATGGTGTCCTAAAACGATTCCCTCAATAAACATTATAAAACATTTTTGATGGCTTAATGAGAGATTTGCCTCTTTACATCTAATGAGAAACTTTTCCAAATTTTTAAGAGCTTCTTCAAAAGAATTTCCATAAATTGTGAAATCGCCCATATACACTTCCACCCAATCATGAATTAGATCAAAAACAATTCCTAATACTGCTTTTTGGAATGTCGCAGGTGCATTACATAATCCAAAAGGACGTACTCGGTAAACATATGTTCCCCATGGGTAGGTAAAGGTAGTTTTATCTTGGTCTTTAGGGGATACTTGGATTTGATTATACCCGCTAAAACCATCTAAGAAGGAAAACATTTCTTTCTGGCCCATGTATCTAAAACCTAATGCATGAAAGGAAGTGGAAAGTGATCTTTTAAAGTGGCTTTGTTCAATTCCCCATAGTCAATACATACTCTCCATTTTCCATTATTTTTAGGAACAATTACTAAGGGTGAAACCCACTAACTCTCTAATATTGGATAGATGAAATTCACATTCAATAGTTTTTTTAGTTCCTCCTTAACAATTTCCCTTAGATTTTGATTCATTCTTCTTTGAGGTTGTCAAATTGATTTGGAATTTTCTTCAATGTAGATATGATGTATACAAGTATCAGGATCAATTCCCTTCGTGTCAATATATTTCCATGCTAACTTACTTCATTAACCACACTCGCTTCAAAATCTCAAGTATCTGAATCTAACTCGATGCTATGGGTTAAAGGTGATTCCATAGGAAATCATGTGCCAGCTTACTTCATTAACCACACTTGATGCACATGTTGTTGAATTGAGTGTGGAAGCAGAATCAAAAGAAAAAGCATTTGGGTATTGAAGGGTTTGAGAAATCTAAGGAGGTTGAGAATAGGAATAAGGGTAAAGGGACGAACATCATCAAGAATAGAGGATAGCATAATGGGAACATGGTTTGGCATGAGGCACTTATCCTTGAACTTTGAATATGATGATGACGATGATGTAATGGTCAGTCTTCGTCATTACATGAGTAACCTTTAGCGTTTTGAAATGTGTCACTACAACGGGTCAAGTCTGTCGGATTACATTTGCAAGTTATGACATCTTGAAGGCATAGTCTTGAGTCGGTGTATGCAGCTACAGGACCTCTGTCCATTGGAATGGGTGCCAAACTTGAAGTCTCTACGGTCGTATCGTTACGGAGGTTTGAAAGAGTTGGGAATAGGGAATTATGGCTGATTTTTGATGTTAGAGAAATTGGTTCTCGAGTGGTTAGAGAATTTAGAAAGCATTGGGGGAGCATCAAATAATGGTGTCTGGAATGGAAGTACACTACCCAGACTGTGTATCTTGGCTATTAGAGGTTGTCCAGAGTTGAAGAGACTTACTGTGGGGATGGACAAGTTACCGAATCTGAGTACAATATTTGGTCCGTCACAATGGTCGAATCAAATAAATTTGGAAGATGGTGGCCTGAAAATGCAGCTTGAAAAATTATATAAACCATGGCCATGGTGATATTCCAGTTAAATATAGTCAACAATTTTCTCTAATTGATCAAAATTGTGGTATTAAAGTCAAATAACTGTCAAATTTTACCCTGATTTCAGATTTGAAATTCCTACCTTCAACGGGAAGTGTAATTTTGGTTATTTAAATTATTTTTTTAATTTGACAATCTTTTTTTTAATCATTGTGGTACATGTCTGGCTGTGAAACAAGTATTTATCAATCAAAAACCGTTTTAATTAAATTAAACTCTGGCGCAAATGTATTATTCCACGAGAAGACTTGAGAAAGTTTCATAATTTCCATTTAACTTTTTGATGACCGCTTCCTCGACTCACAAGATGGTGAGATGAAAATACAAATTAAAAAATGCAAATTTTTTTTGTTTTTGATGATTTTACCATTTGAATAAAAATGCAATTTTATTTTTTTATTTTTTATTTATTTATTTTTTTTTTTATGATTTACCATTTGAATATTTATGTATTTTTTAATAAATAATGGAAATTTATGTATTTAAATAATAATGATTATAAAGATTGTTTTTGCTAATTAATTTATTATTTAAAATATTATATTTAAAAATAATTATTATTATACTAACATGATTATAATAATATATATATATATATATATAATATGTATATTTATATATATATATTAATTTGATATGATAAATATTGTGCACGTGATAAAATTATAGTGAAAAAAGTTCATTTATTTTATTTTATATATATATATATATATAATATATATATAATATGTATGTGTGTGTGTGTGTATGTTACATATTATATATGCTCAAATTTTGTTGTAATACTGACCTTCTAGTCTTTTACGTTGTCAAAATTATAGTGAGTTTGGAGCTTCTCTCCAGGGGTTTTGAGCATAGGATTAAATCTTAAATCAAACTAAATAATTTCATTTCTGTAGGTCCGATAGACCAAGTTTTGGTCTCAGTGGATGTTACCATCATCATCATCATCATCATAATAATGTAAATATATTATTTTTATTAATAATTAGATTATCGTTTTTAAAAACAAATTTTTAGTATATAAATTATTTTTTATCCAATAAATTCATTTTAATGTTTTATTTAAATTGAGTTTTCATATTGTGAAAAGGATATCTAGTAATATAAAGAAAAATTCCATGTATTTGAATTAGCTATTTTTATAATTTCAATGCAATTTTTTAAAAACCATTTTACAATTTTTTTAAAGGTTAAAATATATACAGTCAAAAAACCAATTTAAATAAACCAAATCAAGAAAGTCTAAAAACTCCACTAAAAACAACTCAAAATTTTAGATCATACTCAAGATTATCTAATTGATATTCAAAATTTCTAAAACATTCCTAATATAAATGTTGCTATTTGGAAAACAAAGTTAAAAAGTTTTTGTAAGCTACTTCATTCACATGGTTTAATTGAATTATTTTAGTGATACTCTTTTTACATTCTTATATAGTATAGGTAAATGAAGCTTTATATGATTCTCATTCTCAAAATCTCCTAAATCACATGTGACACATTCATGCCATTGATGATCTATGCACTTTCATCTTAATATGTGGTCATTTTAATGATTTTGAGATGATTTGAGTTAAAAATTTAATTTAACTTTATAAAAAAAATGTTATCTTCTCAATTTTAATGCTCTACATAAGAAATCATTCCATTAATATCATGTTAATATAATTATTTTTAATGATGTTTTCATAGAAGATTATCTATTATCTTTATAGGTTTTCCATGTTAGAAAATTACGAATTGTTATAGTACAAGTAATTACAACTTTCATAAATGCAATATTTATTAGTCATATTTTTAGATATGTAAATTTTAACGAACTATTCAACGTTTCCAAGTAAGTAGATATCCATTTCTAATATCTTTGAGGCTTTTGGTTTAGTCAAATATTGGCATCAATATATGAAGATAAGTCACATATTTTGGTAAGTAGATTGAGTTAATCAAACTGTTGATTGAACATACAATAGACCCTTGATCAAAGTTTTGGTCAATGCATCGGTTTAATAATGGTTTTCAACTCAGAGTTCGAAGCCTATTACAAATTTTACAACTAATTCGAGAATTTGTTGGCAATTAACAGGGATATTGGAATTTGTTGGGAATACTATTTGCTATATTCTATAAAGTTGTAGAATGATTATTACCATCAAGATTTATTAATTCTAAATTTGTTTTATATTTAAATATTTGTTATTTTAGAATGATTATTACCATCAAGATTTATTAATTCTAAATTTTGTTTATATTTAAATATTTGTTATTTATATTTTAAATCATGTATAAAAGAGGTTAACATCTCTATTATGAAAAGACTACAAGATATTCCAAAAACGATAAAGACAACTTAGCTTGAATCGTAAAAGCTATTACTTAATTTAAATATTAATTTCATTTTTTTAGTTATAATAGTGAGCGGTTAATTTAATAGTGATATAGGTAATACTAACACTCTTTTTAATAAAAGCGAGAACCAATTAATAGAATACAATGGTTAGTAGTTTAAGTTGCTTTTTTTTGGTTTATATATATACTCAAAAACGGTAATTTTATTTATTTATTCAACTAGAAATAAAATAGAAAAACCACATTTTGTATATGTTGAGAGTATTTGAAAAGAAAAGCATTTTCAAGCAATAAGAAGGAAAAACTATAAAAATGACATTAAAAATGTGGAAGGCAAGTGTGATAGTAATCACTTAACTTCTACACATTGTGTTGGGATCAATTGAAGCCATTTCCAATTAATTTTCTAATGCATGTGATAAGGTTTGGTTGTTTAAGGCTAGGCTCTCAGAAACATGTGCTCTCTTTACACCCCCGAGTCCCATTTTCGTTGTGTGGCTCCTCTTTTTGTTGTATTGATGATAAAATTTCTTCTAACTCGAAACCCTTCTGCATATGGGTTGTGTTGCCATTATGATCTGATGCACACAATTCTACTTGGTTTATAGGATTCTCCATTGTTTACTCTTCTTACTCCTCTAAGAGGTAGGGATTAGAAGGGCATCCTCCTTTTTCTTTATGGATTTGCGTATTTTCTTTTTAGGGAGTTTTTTTGCTTGTGGGCATGTGTTCTGCAAGTGTCTTGTTTGGTAATAATATTGGCATCTAAATGTTGTATTTTCATAGTCCAACACTTGGATCCACTGAACAGTTTTACGTTTCAACTGAATTTGATCTAGAAAATCTCTTCTAAGGTTTATTTCTGCAGATATTTTGGTGAAAGCAAATAGAAAATTATCTCTACTTTCAAGGTCCATTCTTTTCAATGATCCCAAAGTGTTCCCAATTTCTTCTAGAACCTTATGGTGCCAAAAAGGAAGAGGGAGGTTTGGTAATCTTACCCATATCAATATAGTTGATACCACCATTGTTGTGGCATCAAAATTAGGGAATCAAGAGGGTAATAAAGAGCCCAACTCTTCCCCAAAACCATGGTCCATCATTCAAAACTTTCTCATGTTCTTCTTGAGTATCAAATTTAACAATAAAATAACATTTGGACCATAAGTAAATATCACAATTTGGGGTCCATGTTGAGAATACCCATTGATGTAATGCATCAAATTTAGGCCATAAGTCATTGAACCTGCAAATCACAACCCTAGATTGGAGTGCAAAACAAAATATGGTATACTTGCAGTTGATTAACCTCCACGGAAAGAACTTGTTTCGTTTTCTTTGCAATGTAAAGGCCTAGGTTGAATTGATCCATATCCATAGGATTTGAGCCCTTCCCTTCCACCACATCCTTGTAGGAGGCAAATCCACCCAAGTTTTTGTTTCCCTATTGTCACAAACCCACACGGTGGTTTCCTTAAGACTATCATAGGCGACGTGTGACACCTAACAAATTTCGTTCCAAGTTACGCAACTACTCTAACCTGGAACATCCCTAACTTCTTGACACTTCAATACTTATTTTTATATTTTAGACTTTGATGACCAGTTTCTTGTTGTAATATGATTTCCATATCCATCGGATTCATAAAATTTTATAATCGACATTTCAACCCACTATTGTGGTTCATCATCTGGATGAAAAATTATGTGAAAGACTGATATCAAGGAAGGTACAAAAAAACAGGTAAGTGATATAAAAGAAGAGACAACAGGAAAACCCTAAAAATAATGAAAGGCAAGTTCAAATTAAATTAGAAGTAACTAATGTATATGTTGTAAATGAAAGTTATAATGTAGCTTAATAATTATATTGTAATTATGATTATATTAATAATGTTATATTATTATGATATATTGATATTGAATGAGATGGAAAAAAATAGATATAATTAACTTTATATGATATATGGTTAATAAAAAAATAGTTAAATTATATTATATTATTAAAGTTATTAAATTGATGTAGATAAATAAATTATTGTTAACGATAGATTAGTGCATTTAAGCGGTGGTTTGAGAGGAGATTTTGTAAGACGTTAATGTGCGAATCCAATTATCAAAGGAACAAGAAAGGTCAAAAGAAGAGGATATACTCCAGGAACAAAGCCTAGATAAATAAGAAATGAATCTGACCATATCGTGTAATGCATTGGCTAGAAGGACATATCAAGAAGAAAAAGGTAATAGTGTTGATTGATTCAGGAAGTACCCACAATTTTATTCATTGTAAGATAGCAAAAGAATTGAATTGCTTCCTATATCCAGCACTAGAGTGTCAGGTGATGGTTGCAAGTGGAGGAATGATAAATTGCTCTGGAAAGTTCCATAATGTCAAGCTATCCATGGGAGAATATGCATTGAATAGCCCAATGCTTTCCATTCCAATGGGAGGTGTTGATGTTGTACTAGGAGTCCAATGGCTACAATCCTTGGG
>APFE031520199.1:0-33109 GCA_000404065.3 Pinus taeda | reverse complement strand
TGTTTAAAGAAGGTTATAGGCGACAAGCTCCCAATTCAAACAATATTGCCAGAACTTGATGAGGAAGGAAAAATTATATTGGAACCGGAAGTAGTCATAGAAACAAGAACTCAATAGCTATGAAATCAATCCATTTCGAAGTATCTCATCAAGTCGAAGAACTTATCTGCTGAAGATTCCACATGGGAGGATGAGAATTTTATACAGAAGCATCCAGAACTACTCAAGAGTTGGGGATAACAATTTTTTGAAGGAGAGGGGCATGTTAGGTCCGTATAATACTAGTGATGCCCCCATTACTATTGTAGTTGTATCCCTTATTAATATTGTTATGCCCATATTGTCCCCATATTGTTATTACTATGCCCCATAGAATCCGTCTATTGTTATTTTTGTGCCTTTATATTATTATTGTTAGGTCAGCTTGGTTATATTGTGACTTCTTAGACTCCTATATATAGAAAGGATGTTTTATCATTTGAATCATCCAAGAATTGTTCATTTTTGTAATGTAAAGGAGGTTGACCCCTCGAAGAGGTTGAATTCTAAGGCATTCAACTATCTTTTCTATCTTTTTGTGAGCTTGTTTCATAACACGTCTCGCGTTGATGATGTGGGATTCATTATGGACCTCCTTCAACACGGTCATTTCTCGTCGACTTCAACTCATTATCCGAGAATTTTACCAAGAGACTCCCTTCCAGTACCTTAGATCTTGCATGCCCTAATGGAAAGTTCTTTGCACTCAACGACAAGTTCACATCATTGGCTTTTGATCGAGTGATTTCACGAGTGTTCAACTTCAATTCCTGTATTCATATTTCGTGAATTATGCTCATAGTATCTTGAGAACCATTGTCATTATTGGTGGTTTATCTCATGCTTGTTAACATTTTACATCATTGACTAGTAATCAAGTGAATTTTCTAGCATGTTCGACGTCAACACATCTACTCGCATGTTGGGATATGTACTTTGATCAGATCATGTTGGAGTGCAAGACCCTGGAATCCGATCACAAAAGTCCAAGTTGCGAAGTGGTGTGACATGGTTATGATGATATGCATGTATCTTTCAGATGGCTAGTTGTGACCAGACCATGAGTTATCATATTTGATCCTTCTCGTTATTGGATGGCTACGACCATACCTTAGTTTCATTATGATCCTCTTTAACGAATGGTTGTGCCCATACCTGGATCCATTTACATGATCATTCTCTGGATGGTTGCGTCCATGCCATAATTCATGTATCATTTGACAAAGATCTCAGTTTATGTATATGTATCTGTACTTACTTGTAGGTTTTCTGATGGCATACCAGTTCCCCATACTAATTTATAAAGCATTTCATCCCTCACTCCAATTTGGCCTTCAGGCTTTAGGGGGCATCTGTTACATAGAATTTTGTCACTGTCCCTATACTCCCCGTTCCTTGATCCTAGATGACCTATACAGTGAACCCCGCATGCTTTTTCTTCATGAAGAAACTCCCATTGTGTTGCTCTTCATGAGCAGATCATTTCCCTTTTGCACCATTTCCCCTGAAACTTTTGTTTTGCCCATTTTACAAGACAGGCACTAATGGCTTTTGTCTCCCATGCGCTAATGTGTAGAGATTAGCACTACTCCTCACACTGATCGGAGCGACTGAGTTGTGTTCCAGTCGCACTGGTCCTGTTATGGAAATTTTTTTAAATTAGAGCCAACGCTTCTAGCTCTAGAAGCTTCGTAACGGAAGTCTGGTAAATGGTTTGGTTGGATGGGTTCGAGGATGAAAGTTTGGGCTCCTTTCCCCTATAATGATGGAATTACCTCAAGGGATAAGTCCTTCTCCCATGAGAAGAGGATCTATCTCCCATCCATATTCCTATATAAACCTCCCTTCTTCCCAAGCACAAACTAGTGTTATAGTTGCAAAGTTTTTGGTTGAGTGTTGATGATATTTTTGGTTTGAGTAGACAAGCAAGCTATTACTAGTTGTAGCTATCTAGTTGTGTGAGGGAGAAGTGTATTTTGGTTTAGAGTGAATCCTAAAGGGAAGAGCTTAAAAACTATTGTTGTTTGAAGCCATCGTGGAATGCTAGCAAAAGTGTGTGGGAACTTGGTCTTGTCAAAGGAAGACTGCAACATCAAGACGAATGGTTGTAATCTTTCTTTGATATTAATATATGCAACTATCGATTGATTTCATACATGTTTTGTAACATTACATATTCATGTCTTAATGTTTCTTGACTTGTTAAGTAGGTTGAATTGAAATTTGTCTATTATTACGTTTGTGTGTTGTTGTTGTTTACTCGTTTCAGGAGCTTGAAAAAGGAAGCGAGAGATAACTGAAGCGAGAAAGTGAGGACATCATAAAGCAAGATAAGAGACCAAGAGGTAGGCCCTCTTTATTGATTCTAACCTAAGGAAATATTCCATAGAATGTATCTATTATGGCTAGACCCGTCATCAGGCTAGAGGAAATCGTTCGTGTCTACACTTATAATTTTACTTCACCGCATATTTGGGAGGTTATGGGATCAAATATCCTCGATGCCCTTAGGGTTAGGCCCTGCTTGTTTGGCCATTGGATAGATCCCTTCGAGTTGATCTACCTGGATTTTTTACGTGGATGTAGTGGCCACCTAGTGTCCATGAACCACCCTTAAAAAAGAAAAGGTATCTATGCAAAATATAGGCATAATAGTTTTTGAGGTACAACCCATTTCAGGGCTCAAACAACTTATTTCCATCATAGTCAATTAACTCATATGCTCCCTTTCTAATACATGTTTAATGATATAGGGTTCATGCCACATAGGTTCAAATTTCCTAGCTCCTAGTTTTTCATTAGCTTGATCATATAACAAGACTAAGTCACCTTCTGCATATGAACGAGGGGTCACAGTTTTTCATAATGAATTTTAACTCATTTTTTTTTAGACTCAGTTACCAATGCAGAAATTCGATGGGTTTCATCAAGACATTCTAAATAAAGTAATCGTTCTTCCTCAAGTGAAGTACCAGGGAGTAATTCGACAGCTAGTTTTAACAATGGGATTTCGCATTCGATAGGTAGGGTGGTTTCCAAACCATAAGCCAATTGAAAAGGTCTGAATCTGGTCATCATTTTGGAAGTGATTCAATATGCCCATAATGCCAAAAAAATCATGAGATTTGTTGGCTTGTTGGGGCCTGACCCAGGTTCGGAGATAATTAGCTAAACAAATCCCTAGAGTACTGGCCCTTTCGGCAACAGTCCATGGAGTGTGGGCTGAGGTCTCACCTGAAGTAGTATGGGGGGGTGCTCGAACTAGGTTTCTGCACCCTTGAGATGTCTAAGGGTTTGATTGGTCCAACTGTTAGTCCTTGCGTGTAGGTTACTTCGCGCCCTTCCCGATCCTTCGCGCCCTAATATACTTGCCTTCGTGCAGCCCTAACTAGGGGTTGTGGGGTCTCCGCGCTACTGGATTAGCACTCTGCACTATTTCCCTAAGTCACACCTGAGATCTGACTTACCTTCTTACACCAGTTAGTTATCTTCGGGTAAATGGATGCCTTATGTTATAGTTATTTATACAACTCATTCGTATGAGTTCGCGCAGCAAATAAGCAGTAAACTTGCAAGTTATACCCAATAATACATGAAACGGGAAAAGATACACAAAAATATGATAAAACTTCTCTTTTATTAATGTTTCCAATGGTTACAGACTCGGCCTGCCCTATGCACTCAACTGCAGGGGTCCGCGCACTCAGCTACGGACTATTAGGCCTCTCCGCACTCAGTTGCAGAGCCTTCTCCTACTCTACGACCCAACGACACACTTTACACTTCGAATCAATCTCTTAGACTCATCATGCTTTCATTTCCTTACTTATCTATTGATATTTTCTACACTTATAGCCTCAATATATTTATACAATCCCATGGTCTCTACACCATGGGTAGATCTTTTAAGCCAACATTACATTACAAAAACAAGAGTAGACAACCCTGTGGCTCTATTATGACTTCGCGCTCCGTGCCCACAAATTTTGGAGCCTTTATAATGGACTTGGTCAAAACTTGGGCTTTAAGCCCCAAAACATGCCTTGGGGGGGGGAGATTCCACGCCCAACAGGCCCCCAACACAAACATTGTGACTCACCCTTGAGGCACTCCATCGGTGCGGAGATCTTTGCATGGAGTCCCTCCAACTCTGCTTGAACCGCTGCAAGGTCAGCAATGCACTGAGCAACTGCTTGCTAAATCTCATGTACCCTCCGTTTCGAGACCACGGTGTCAGAACTGCTTCCCTGCATCTATTCCTGCGTCCCCTGCATTTGTGTGAGCTTACCTTCAATTGTTGCAGTAATGGTGAAGGCCTCTTCAATCCAAGGTTGAACGTGTGCCTTTAGAACTGCTTCTCGGTGTCGTGTGGCGTCCACTTGCTCTTTCAGTGCTTTGGCTTGTTGCATTCATCCGAGCCTCTAAGTGAGGGCCACCGTCTGCGCAATCCCTTTGACATTGTCGTACTACTGCTGGAGTTAACACATCTCTATCTCTAAGAGCTGGATGTTGGGGTCCTCCTGCAGATTTGTGAGGACCTCAAATGACTCCTCCAACATTCTGGTGTAGTCCCTAAATGCACTGTTGATCTCTTCCATCCCTGATGTAATAGCGCTAGCATGCTGTTCTCTTACTTCCAGAGGGGTGGATGTTTGCACCTTCAATTGCAGCTCAGCTATCTGAAGGTTTAGCTCCAACTGAACCTTAGTCATTTCCTCCCACGCCTCGTGCACCCTTGCTACTAATCTGTGGATGCGCGCCTCTAATGGTGTGCCTGCTGGGATGGCTAGCTCAGGGACCATCTGACAGGCTTCTTCCAGTACCTGTACCATTTTCCTATTATTTGACACCACTTCGTCGTGCTGTAAGCTCAACTGCTCCATGTTGATCTTTTGCTCGCTCAGCACTTGCAACGCACAACTCTCCCTAACCTACAGTTCTGCAGTAATTCCATCGTGCAAAACATATAACGCTCTTGCGGGAGTGCAACCATGTTTATGCTAATACCTTTTAGTGCGCTAATCGTAGGCCTGTCAGCCTCATTTATTGTCACTATTGCCCCTTTTGGTAGCACTATTGTGTTTGTTGTCTGAGTGTGCAACATCTGCTCTGTTGTAGCTGTCCCTACTACAAGGTTAGTTGAAAGGGTGCCAGCCTGAGGAGTGTGCACCTGCAACTCCTGCAGCTACACTCTGAGGGCCCCCAACAAAATCTGATTCTCTTGCATGAAGTTCTGGAGGGCCTCGGAGGTGACATCACACACCGTCTCGTTGATGGCATGCAGATCACCCTTAATAAGTGTGATCAGGTCGATAAACAACTTTGATGCCTTGACCTTCTTGCGCGGCCCCATCCGCTCGCTTGGGCGCCGGTGATTTAGTTGTGTTGACGCAGTTTGTGGGTCCATGCCACCCTCCTCTTCCTCTATTTCCTGCCCATGCAAAGGTGACTTATGGCCCTTGCACAACTTCTCGGTTGCCTCCTGTGCTGCTGCTACTGCTGCGACGGCCTTTTTCTGTTCTGTTATCGTCTGCTCAGCATCCTCTGCCTCCTGCACTTTTGTTGCCACTTCTTCTTGCCTTCTCTTCTCTGCCAACTGCGCCATGTGCAGTTTGGCCTCCTCTTTCCTCTTCTGTGCTGTCGAATTCTCTATTGCTGCGATGTTTGGGACGCGCCACTCTAGCGATCATGTCTCCAATACATCAAATATTACGTCATCCATGGCTTTTGTTGGCTTGTTGGGGCCTGAACCAGGTTCAGAGATAATTAGCCAAACAAATCCCTGTACTACTGGCCCTTTCAACAATAGTCCACGGAGCATGGACTGAGGCCTCATCCAAAGTAGTATGGGGGGGTGCTGGAACCAGGTTTCCGCACCCCTGAGATGTCTAAGGGTTTGATTGGTCCAACTGTTAGTCCCTGTGCATAGGTTACTTTGCACCCTTCCCAGTCCTTCACACCCTGATATACCTGCCTTCACGCAACCCTAACCAGGGGCTATCGGGCCTCCGCGAAACTGGAGCAGTGCTTTGCACTATTTCCCTAAGTCACACCCGAGATCTGACTTACCTTCTTACACCAGTTAGTTATCTTCACATAAATGGATGCCTTATGTTATAGTTATTTATATAGCACATTCATATGAGTTCACGCAGCAAATAAACAATAAAATTGCAATTTATACCCAATAATACATGAAACAGGAAAAGATACATAGAAATATGATAAAACTTTTCTTTTATTAATGCTTCCAATGGTTACAGACTCAACCTACCATGTGCACTCAGCTGCAAGGGTCTGTGCACTCAGTTGCGGACTACTAGGCCTCTGTGCACTCAGCTGCAGAGCCTTCTCCTACTCTACGACCCGACAACACACTTTACACTTCGACTCAATATCTTAGACTCATCATTCTTTCATTTCCTTACTTATATATTGATCTTTTCTACACTTAGAGCCTCCCTCTATTTATACAATCCCATGGTCTGCAAACCATGGGTAAATATTTTAAGCCGACATTACATTACAAAAACAAGGGTGAACAACCCTTTGACTCTATTATGACTTCATGCTCCACACCCACAAATCACGAAGCCTTTACAATGGACTTGGTCAAAACTTGGGCTTTAAGCCCCAAAACATGCCCTGGGGGGATTCCATGCCCAACAAGATTCTAGTTCTTTTATGCATCCCAATGGTTCGTTGAAGCATCGTGACCAAAAATTTGTTAACAACTTCAACTTGGCCATTGGCATGTGGGTAGTAAAGATTTGAGCTATCGTGATGTAAACCCAACTGAGCAGTGAGTTTTGTCATCATGTGATTTTGGAAATGGGAGCCATGGTCAGTGACTATACACCAAACTGAGCTATGACATGGTTGAATAAAAACAAAGTCACAGTTTCACCATCATCATTGTAGGTAGGAATCGCCTTGACCCATTTTGTGAAAAAATCAATAGAAACGATGATGTATCCATGCCCGCCAACTGAGTGAGGGATAAAAATCATAAAATCAATGCCCCATTTGCAAAATGGGCCAATGGTGATATCTGGATGTAAAGGAGCAGGTGGAGTTCGTTGTTTCCGATTGTAGATCTAACAAGCATGACTCTTTTGGACTGTAAAAATGCAATCTTTGAAAATAGAGGGCCAAAAATAATTGGCACGAAGGATATTTTCAAGTGGCATATCCTAACATATGACCTCCACTGGCTCCAAAGTGGTAGTAATTCAAAGATTTCTTAGCTTCCTCATGTGTCAGACAGTGTTGAAGGACTGAATCCACACCAAGGCGGTATACGGTATCCCCAATAATGCAATAGGGTTGGGACTGGTACCAGATTCAGCACCACTCAGAGTGAGATAACTTTGATCGAAAGGTATGAGTTTAGATATATATGATGATATCTCCATACCATGGATCGTGGGTGCTAATAAGGAAGAGAGATTCATCAGGAATCAGCTCATCAGATACAACAGTCATGTTTGCAGAGGGAAGGTCACATATTAATTCAGCAAAAACAAGTGATTTATTCGACTTAGTTGTAGTGAATTCTACGACAAACTCCTGTAGGATGACAGTCCATTTAGATTATTTCCCCCCAAGCAATTGAAGAGACAAAATATAGATCATGGGGTTGCAATTGGATATCACTAAAGTTTTGCATAAGAGAATAATGTAGAAAAAACATTGAACAACATGAACTGCTACCAATGCCAACTTTTCTACATAAGCATATCAAGTCTCAGCATCAAAAAGGTTACGACTCAAGTAGTATATAATATTCTTGTTTCCTTTGTCATCATCTTGAACCAATACCATACCAATGGTATTGTTAGCAGCGGCTAAGTAGAGGAGATAATCGTGATCGTAATTCAAAGGATGCAACACACGTGCACTAATGAGTGTGGCCTTTAAAGAATCAATGGAATCCTGAGCAATGTCATCCCAAGTGAATGGGACTCCTTTCTTTAGAATGTCAGTAAAACCCTTGGCAAGCTTGGCATAATTTGGGATGAAATGATGAAGACATTTTTCCTTTCCCTACAAACTCTGAAGTTGATGTAAGGAAGATGGAGGTGGCAAATTGACATTGGCCTCTACCTTGAGAGGATCAATACAGATTCCTTCTTTGGAGACTAAGAAGGAGACTACAAGCCTAAGAGATGACTAGATTCAATGCAAAAGACACACTTATGAGGATTCAATCGGATATTGTAGTGTCCACAGAATCGCCCAAAGGTGAGTTGGATGTTCTTGATGTTTAAGTGAGTGTGCAATTAAATCATAAAGATATGGATGAATGATATTTTTAATATCATGAAAAGAATAAGACATGGCCCGTTGGAAGGTTTCACCAACATTTTTCAAGCCAAAAGGAAGCTTTTTGTATGCGAAATTCCCCCACGGGCAGATAAAGGCAATCTTGTGTTGATTAGCAAGAAGGATATTCATCTGATTATATACAGAGAATCCATCCATAAAGGATAAAATTTCACTCCTTGCACATTCATCGATAATCTGGTCGATAAATGGAGTAGGGTAATTATCCTTAGGACAGGCTCGATTAATAACTTGATAATCAACACAGACTTGTATGGTTCCCTATTTTTTAGTTACCGGAATGATGTTGCAAACCCAATTTGTCAATGGTATAGGGAAAATAAATCCAGCTTTGAGAAGTTTTTCAACTTCACCCTTAATGGTAGTTTCCTTCCTTGGGTGCACCGGATGAAGACGTTGTCACATAGGTTTCGCATCCGAATAGGTGGGGATCTCATGCACCACAATACTGGAATCAATTCGAGGAATCTCTTTGTAAGACCAAGTGAAGACATCATGAAATTCTTTGAACATGGATGTGTATATCTTAATCTCATCAAGAGAACAAGAAGCCCCTATGTGAATTTTCTTGACAATCCCAAGTTTAACTGAGATGTTGATGGGCATGGTTGCCGAAATGTTCCTAAAATTGACTTCAGACAACACCTTGTGAACCAAGATAGGTGTATGAAACAGAGTAGTCGCTTCATGGGAAAGTAAAGTACCTAGACAAGTAGGAATTGATCCAAAGGCTAGGAAGAAAAGAGGAATGATGATGAATATCATTCCAAGGGGTTTCTTCAAGAGACATGACTTCAATGATGTTTTTGTCAGTAAGGAACGTCTCATTCAAAGGATCTTTGGAATTAGAAGAACCAATCCAAGGAGTTTGTAGATACGAGTCTAGGGCAAATCTCATTCGATCATGAGTTATAGATGCAGTCGAGTGTTATATGGGAATAGTGTCCACAGGGATGCTGCTATTCCCACTAAGATGTGTGGCTATCTTAGAAACAAACAATCAAAGTCTACTATTGATTCCTTTTGTGAAAATAGATGAGAGGAGAACCAAGAGGGCCAACCTGAGTCTTGCGCTCGATTCCCTCTCCTTCTTGATAGAGTTTTGTCTACACTGTGAGCATTTTGGTAATAGAAAAATTGTAAACCTTGACTTTGTTGGTCTAAAACCTTACTACCTAAGGAACTTGACATTCCCTATGACTTAGGTTGGCCTGAGGACAAGAAGGCCTTCGGGTATCTCCTAAAGAAAACTTGTGTAAAACAAGGTTATCGAGACATAAAACCCTAGTGGTGACATGCTACCTATGAATTCTCTCTAACAAAACCTGTATTTGTAGTTATGTATAGGGGTTTCATCAAATCCCCAAAATGATGCAAGATGGCAGAAAACACAATTTTGATCCATAGAAATCACCAAATAAGGAATCATCTTTAGACTGCTGAATTTAGTCAAGACATTTGTTAAAAATAGGACCGAAGAGAAATAAATGCCAACAACCCCAAAATGGATCCCAACTTATCAAAAGGCTCTAAATTTGGTAGCATTATAGTGAATGAAAAGAAATAGAACATTGTTCAGTGCAGACACACTGTGCATGCTCATCCTTCATTGCTTCACCTCTGTCTTTGCAGAATTTTGACAGGTAGTTACTTGGGTTCCATGTCATCCCATTATTTATTCGTATCTTAGACTTCCAAGTTGAGGAGACTCGACTCATTAGCGGAAGTAATGCTTACCCTTTTCGCCACGCAACATACGACCCACCATTCGAGGCTTCAAGGTCTAGGAAACACAACTTAGCTCAACTCATCAACAAAGATAATGCTCACCATTTTCGCCACACTCCAACACACCACCCGCTGTTCCACTCATAATTGAAATGCCTTCCATTGTAACTAAAAAACATATGTCAATTTAGAAACAAAAATGAGATGAAAAAGATGTCAAATCAAAGCAAAAAAGCCGACACAAATTAGTGATGAATAATTTAAAAAAAATACCTATAACATAATTATGTGTTTAGTTTAATTTTATAAAAAAAATTGTATTTATATTTTTATAAATATTTAAAAATTATATTTTTAATTTACAAAAAAAATATAAATAATATAAAATTTTTATTATATATAATTTTTAATACTTAAAATATTTTTTTAAGTACCTAAATAAATTCATTACATGAAATATGTCAAACATTTAAATGTTAAAGATTATAAGATTAAATTTACGCTTGCAAAACATTTAAACTAATTTAAACAAAACCATGGCCCCAAAAAACCTAAAAAGTTTAAGAGTAAGGTTAAAAACGTAACTTAAATTTGACCAGAAAAACATAGATTTTGCCGGGAACTTGTAAGGTAAGGCTCTAAACGAAAAACTGAACTCTGATGCCGTGGAAAAGACCATCTGGAAAAATAGTGGATCCCACCGCTATCATCATACCTAATGGGTTACTACGGGTTATTATCATAGGAGTTGTTTATAATGTGATTTTTTGGAGATATCGGTTAAATCTTGATTTGTTGCAGTTAAAATGGTTTTTTAATTGTATATTTGGATTCAGCACCGTGAAAAACCGCTGGGACGCTTTGACTGTGCAGAAACTAGCTATCAAACCTTTGATTCCAATAAATTGTTGCCCAATTTTGACCAGAAAAACCTACCAAAAAAACTTTCAAAAAATCGCATTATAAACAACTGCATTATCATACACACTACATGGATTTCTTGTTCATGCACACTGCATGGACCGCATTAAGAGCCAATCCCTCTGATATCGTGTAGGGGCGTCTGTGGTGGACACGTTCTTCTCACTTCTTTCCGGTGTAGTCTCATTATGACTTTTCTTATAGTGTTTTTCTATCCCAGTTTTTCTAATTTGGTTTGCCCTGGTTCTGCCGTTGCGGAGACCAATCATTTTCGTCGAGGGGGCGCATGTTCCATGGTCACGTTTTTTTTTTAGCAATTTTGACACCTACCCTCTATTTCTCTTCCAAGCGTCCTCTGGGTGACACCTAGCTTATCTACATACTGGCATATCCTTTGTCTATGTTCAGTGTAAGGTGGGGCAATGTTTGCGTTTGGAAGGTTTTCTCCATTTTCCTTTCCACCCTGCGTGCTCCTGCGCAGGGTCGGGGTCTCCTGTGGTTATACGGCCCCATTTTTCCATACGTTCCTAGTATTTTTCGGCTCTCTGGAGGTTTTGGATCGTGGCGTCTTGGGTCAAACGGCGTTACTTCTCGGCGGGTTTTGCGTCTAAGTTTCCTCATAATATTTCCAGGTTAGTTCTTCAGCTCCTGTTTTTATATCTACTGTGGGTCTTGAGAATCAGAAGCTTGACATAGTTTCTGTGTCCTCATTGCATCTTTTACATTTCTACGGGAAGAATAGCCTGTATTTTTATCTATGCATGGATCAAAAAATTCTAAATGGTTTAAAGGATCTCCGTAATAAAATTGCGCTTTAAATATGTTTCCAAATTCATGTACCACATCCATATTACCGAATCGCATTTCACCATATTAGTACAGCTTTCTTAATCATGCATGCAACTTGCATAAATGGATTCCAATGATCAGAGTGTTCAGCGTAACTCGATGGCTTTCGTCAAAAAAACAAGAAATATCTGGAATCAAGTCAGAGTGTTCAGCTTAACTCGAATCAAGTCAGAGTGTTCAGCTTAACTCGATGGCTTTCGTCAAAAAAAAAATTAGCCATCGAGTTAAGCTGAACACTCTGATGAAAGCCAGATATGCCCGTGGTGTGTCACGATATCACAAATTATTTATTACATTTAAATCGTAAAAAAGTTAAGTATTCAGCTTTACTAAATTTCAGAGATTTGATGTGAGTGGTGTGTTTAAAATGAGTTGTTTTTAGTGTGATTTTTTGGATTTCTTCGTATGTGAATCCGCCTAAAAAATTTGAGGTGAAATCTGGATTTGGGTTATTTAAACTGATATTTTGACTATATATATGGATTCAGCACATTGAAAAACACCTAGGGCATTTTGATTGTGCAGGGTTACCCATCAAACTTGGGATTTCAATAAATTCCTCTCAGATTTTAGAGAAATTAAACCGAAAAAACTCACCAAAAAACTTTCAAAAAGTGGCACAATTCAATATTTAAATAGTAAAAAAGTCTTCTATTAATTTTTTGTGAAGATTGAGGATAAATTGTTTGAAATCAATAAAAATAACAATTTTGATGAAATACAATTTATTTTTCATAATTAATATATTAATAAAACTCAAATTACAAAAAATAATTATAAAGATAATAAATTTTATGTATTCAACTTTTGATCCATAATAATTTAGAAATTCTTATGTAGAATGACATAAGATTAAGATTTACCAAAAACTTTTCTTAAAATAAAATTTTTAAGATATACTTTTTTTTATAAAAGTCAGAGAGTCTTGGTAAGATGGTTATCAGATACTCATATCTAGTTATTTTGTGTATAATTTTTTCTATATAAAATCAATTTGAGAATATTTTTACAAAATAAAAAAATTATTAAATGATATATATATTATATATATATATATATTTATATTTATATATATATATATATTAAGAAAAAAATTATAAATAAATATAGTATATATATTTTTATTGATTAGATAATTTTTATATAAAAATCATTTTAATTAATTAATATTTATTTTTAATATCTATTTTTCTATTTATAGTTAATTTTAACGATTGTTATTTATTACAAGATTTAAAAAATTTTAAGAAGATAAATATAAAATAATATTTAGATTGGATGTTCTAAACTCACAAATTTAAAAGTTTAAATCTATACATTCAAAGATACAATTTAAAAATTTAATTGAAGATTTTAATCTATTTACACATTCAAAGATGTTATTTAACTCATATATATGTATGATGATGATGGTGGTGGTGGTGGTGGTGGTTAACGTCCACTGAGACAAAACTTTGGTCTATCGGAGCTAAATAAAATGAATTATTTAGTTCGATTTAAGATTTTATTCCTATGCTCAAAAAGCTTGGAGAGAAGCCTCCGGAGGTCATTATAATTTTGACATCATAAAAAGAAAACAAATTATTTAGTTGGATTTAAGATTTTCTTCCTATGCTCAAAAAGCTTGGAGAGAAGCCTCCCGATAATTTTGACATCGTAAAAGGCTAGGAAGGTCAGTATTGCAACAAAGATTATGAAACTGAGATCTAATGTGGTTGTACGCAGGGCACTCTAAGAGGAAGTGATATTCATCCTTGATGTTCATATTCTCACAAAGATGGTAGATTCTTTCTATCCATGGTGTTTTAGGAACTGCCCAATGACCCGTTTCACTATAGAGCTCATGAGAGTTCATTCTAATCTTTGCTATATTAATTTTCTTCTTTGAGCTAGTTAAAACCAAGAGATACTTTTG
Source organism: Pinus taeda (assembly GCA_000404065.3). Lineage (NCBI taxonomy): Eukaryota > Viridiplantae > Streptophyta > Pinopsida > Pinales > Pinaceae > Pinus > Pinus taeda. The sequence goes on along the minus strand of APFE031520199.1, from coordinate 19,311 downwards.
ATTTTCTAGGGTAGGGTTGATGACCTCCTTATAATATCTTAATTTTCTTTTAGCTGCTAAATCTTTCTCACACCACATTTTTTTTTTGAACTTAGAAGTAATAATATTTTTTTATGTTATTAATGTTTTGCAATGCAACATTCTCGTCGATCTCTCAATGGTTTAACCAAGCTTGGTGTCTTTATACCAACCTCGTTTGAGCCTTAGGTGGTTTTGGCTGGAATTTAAAGCTAGCTTACGAAGTCTATGGTCTCCTATGTTATTGAGCTTGTGCTTGTACAACAAACCCCTAGTCATAGCTAAGCTCTCGATAGGGGAAAGACCCAGTTCTATAAGGAAAATATGAAAGGGTGTATTACTTTTAATTTTGAGGTTATACGCTATAAAACACTTTTGGATTTGTTCAATATTTCTCGAGGATTTTTTAAAGATGCTACAACCCCAAACCTCACATCCATATAAGATAATAAGAGTGACTAAAGTTTCGAAGAGGAACTTCTTTCTATCCCACATTACGAGGTTTGTCAATTTACAATTATTTTTAGACCAAAATAAGCTTTCAAGCCGCCATTAATCCTTAGTCATACATCTTTTTATAGTCGGTTTTCCCTAGGCCCATCATAGGATCTGACCGCTTTCGGGTCTTCTATTTTGGTTTTATCTCGTTGTACAATCTTTATTTTGGGGATGACCGTATGCCAGATTTTCTTTTAAATATTGTCAGGAGTTGGTAATCACAGGGTGCTTTCACTAGTTGTCGATAGATTTGAATATATTTTTCCCATCCTTTGTCTTGTCATCCTTTCATGTTATGTGTTTTCTGTTCATCCGGGTGTCATGGAGATTTTCCCAGTTGAATCTGACACGTCAGCCATGGTGCGGGCTGCCATGGAGGCAGAGGTTATCCATTATGGAACTATCAAATCGTCTTGCTGGCAGTCCTCGTTGGCTGAACATCTGATCCCTCAGCCTCATCTACCGGTCCATGAGGATGGTGGACATGTTCGTCCGCGGCATAAACACAATCACCATCCTGCTAAGATCGTTCCTCCCCCATCGGCTATTAACCTAGATAGTGTCTCTCTGGCGGATAGAATTGCTAGTCTTCAATCCCGTGCTTTAATAGGAAAATGGCATTTTCCTGATATGGAAAACGCCCAAATGAGGACTTGGCTTGGATCCAAATGGCGTTCCTTGCTAGGGTATGTACCTACTATTGTTAGGCTTATGAAGGACTGATACAGTTTTCACTTCTTGAATGTAAATGATCTGGACACTATATGGGCTTTCCTTTGGGTTCATGGGAAAAGTTTTCTGGCCCTTCACAAATGGTATATAGGCTTCAACCCATTGCGGAATACACCTTAAAACAATCTTATATGGGTCAAGTTGTCTACCCTCCCTATTGAACTATGAACAAAGGAATTGCTTTCTCATGTAGGGAACGCCATTGGAAAATTTGTATTTGTGGATCCCAAGTGTTTAGGCGCCAAAGATAAGCGGGTGGCATGGATCCTAATCAAGAAAGAATATAGAGGTGGTTTTCCTAATCACATTGACCTTTTTTGGGGAGAATTATTTATTCAGCAAAGACTTGATTACTAGGGTGTGCCATTCTAATGCTTTCTCTGTTACAAAACTGGTCACTTAAAATGGCACTGTCCTCGTCATCCTTGCGGTAAGGCAAAAAGGAAGGATTTCCATGAGAAATCCCATTCTCCCACTATGGATAAGGCATTCTATGATGCGGGTGGGGAGAGGAATAATTTTTATATGGTTGACGTTTCGAGTCTAAACCCAGACTCATCATCAGGACTATTGTACAGAGAAAAGAAGGAGAAGGGTTAGGTATTTGAGAAAGTATAGATCAACTTCTTTTCTCTGTATTTTAACCCTAGTTTTTTCGAGATTACGAATCTCTTTCCAAGTATCCCCTCCGTGTAGGGTAACTATTTTGGATTGAAGATTACTATGGTGTGGTTTTTGAGAAGAGTTCGGATTTTCCACAGTGATCATTTTTATATGGTCGACGTTTCGAGTCTGAACCCAAACTCATCATCAGGACTATTGTACGGAGAAGAGAAGGAGAAGGGTTAGGTATTTGAGAAAGTATAGATCAGCTTCTTTTCTCTGTATTTTAACCCTAGTTTTTTCGAGATTACGAATCTCTTTCCAAGTATCCCCTCCGTGTAGGGTAACTATTTTGGATTGAAGATTACTGTGGTGTGGTTTTTGAGAAGAGTTCGGATTTTCCACAGTGCTAATTTTTATATGGTCGACGTTTCGAGTCTGAACCCAGACTCATCATCAGGACTATTGTATGGAGAAAAGAAGGAGAAGGGTTAGGTATTTGAGAAAGTATAGATCAGCTTCTTTTCTTTGTATTTGAACCCTAGTTTTTTCGAGATTACGAATCTCTTTCCAAGTATCCCCTCTGTGTAGGGTAACTATTTTGGATTGAAGATTACTGTGGTGCGGTTTTTGAGAAGAGTTCGAATTTTCCACAGTGCTCATTTTTATATGGTCGACGTTTCGAGTCTAAACCCAGACTCATCATCAGGACTATTGTACGGAGAAAAGAAGGAGAAGGGTTAGGTATTTGAGAAAGTATAGATCAGCTTCTTTTCTCTGTATTTTAACCCTAGTTTTTTCGAGATTACGAATCTCTTTCCAAGTATCCCCTCCGTGTAGGGTAACTATTTTGGATTGAAGATTATTGTGGTGTGGTTTTTGAGAAGAGTTTGGATTTTCCACAGTGCTCATTTTTATATGGTCGACGTTTCGAGTCTAAACCCAGACTCATCATCAGGACTATTGTACGGAGAAAAGAAGGAGAAGGGTTAGGTATTTGAGAAAGTATAGATCAGCTTCTTTTCTCTGTATTTTAACCCTAGTTTTTTCGAGATTACGAATCTCTTTCCAAGTATCCCCTCCGTGTAGGGTAACTATTTTGGATTGAAGATTATTGTGGTGTGGTTTTTGAGAAGAGTTCGGATTTTCCACAGTGCTCATTTTTATATGGTCGACGTTTCGAGTCTAAACCCAGACTCATCATCAGGACTAAACACGATACCCCTGTTGAAGAAAGTGTAACTAGGTTTGGTCTTCATAAGTGTAATTTTGATCTTTTTACTTGTAAAAGAAAAAGAATGATTGTTTTTTTCATTATCAAGAATGTGTTTCTTGTCCATTTGATAGGTCAAGCACATGTTTAAGTGCTTCTAGGAAAGTCAAAGAGTCAATGTAATTATTGAAGACCCATGTGGGCATGTTACACTATGTAATTATGTCAAAGATATGTGCCAAAGGTGATCCTCCAAAGCACAAGGACAAGTCTCCTCTTCAAGTCGACTCAAAGAATGAATTTTGGTGCACTTGAAGTCAAGTCGGCCTCACTAGATCAAGTCGGCCCAATAGGATGGACAAACTCCTATATATAGGGCCATTCGACGTCATCAAAGAAACAAACAAGCTATCTTTGAAGTCAACAAAGAAGATGGGGTGCAAAGAAGAGCAAAAGGTTGCTCCTATGCCAGCGAAGAAGAGAAGAAAGAAATCCAAAGTTTTGGGACTGTTTTAGGGCTCCTCTCGGTCACACGTGCGAAAGGAAAAGAGGACATTTTGCTTCTGCAACAAGTCAGAAATTGGAGCCCTCCAAGAAGTTTTGATTGGAGTAAAAAGAGGTCACAAATAGGCCTCCATATCAAGTGAAGTGGGTCCCATCTCAAGCAAAGGAAGGGAGCAAGCTAGAAAGGCAATCTTGTGCCATAATCAACCACACGTGTGAGGAAAAATCAGATTTGCAGTAGGGTTAGAGGATCAATCTCTAACTCAAGAATATAACTCAAGAAGAACCTCATTCTCTAGCTCAAGTATCAAGAAGGAAGATTGCCAAGCGAGGTAGAGAAGGAAATGAAGACACCTAAGAAGAGGTCTCTAAGGAGACCTAGGGTTTTTGCAGTTGTTGGAAAAAGAGAAAAGGAAAGTGCTATCAGTTGCTGGAAGAAGTGTGAAGGAAGAGACCAAGGTGCAATCTAGAAGGCATTGATTGAAGGACAAAACGAAAGTTGCAAAAGAGAGATTGTGTCTTGTGCTTGGAGGATCTACTAGTCAAGGGTCTAGGGTTTGACATTTGTCAATTGAAGCTTCAATAAGAGAAATTTGTAGAAGGGTTTTCCTCTCTAGGAGAGAGAGGTTTTGCCCTGGCAGAGAGCCAACATCTTGTGTTCTTGTCTCTTTTGTTTTGATAAATGTTTGATGAAGTAAGAAAACACACTCTAATAATAATAAGAGAAGATTGTTGTTGGGTAGCGGATCCCCCGCGTAATGGTTTTGGGGCTTAAAGCCCACAATTTTGGGTAATGGTATTGTAAAGGCTCCAGGAAGTGCGCAGAGCACAAATTGTAATAAGTCAAGTCAAAGGGTAGTCTGCCCTAAAATATTGTAATCTAATCTAGAAGGTGTCGGCCTACCCATGGTTCGCGGACCATGGGAATGTATAAATAGAGCAAGGCTCAAAGTGTAGAAGGTAGCTTTTGTTCAGATCTTAAGTGTATGGGTTTCTGAAAGCGATATTCGCTCTGAGTTGTAAGTCCGAGTTGTGGGTCGTAGTAGTAGAAGAGGCTCTGCAGTTGTGTGCACAGAGGCTTGGTAGAGTCCGCAGCTGTGTGCATGGACCCCTGCAGCTGAGTGCGGAGGGTGGAATTGGATTGTACTAGAACAGAAAATTAATAAGAGATAAATTGATTCTAAAAGATTTTGCATCTAATTGCATATCTGTATGTTTATGCTTCTATTATGGTTTTATGCATCTCTTTAAGGTTTATGTTTGCGCACTCTTGTTACGAATATTGAATGATTGATAAAGACTACTAAATTAAGTCAGATCTATAATAGAACATACTAAGGGTAAGGAATCTAGACAACGTCACCTTGCGCTCAGTACAAGGGCTACGCGAAGGTCGGATAGCTATGCGAAATCGTACGAGTGCGAAGAATCGGTTCGCGAACTCTCCAAACCTCATTAAGACATCCCTAGGGTGTAGAAATCTGGTTTCAGCACCCTCCCATACTACTTTGGGTAAGACCTCAGTCCGCGCTCCACGGACTATTTCCGAAAGGGCCGGTAGTTTCAGGATTTGTTTGGCTAAAACACTTCTGAACCTGGGTCAGGCCCCAATAAGCCAACAAATAGTTCCGTTGCCAGAACAACGATTCACCTAAGGGATGTCTGATGTCAAAACACTGGAACCCTATGAAAAAGGAAATTGAAGGGTGATTACATTAATGATTGGAACAACGCAGAGCGGAAAGCTCTACAAAGGTATCGAAGGGCTAGGAAACAATCCTTTAATTTCACCTCCATGAGCAAGCAAGGAAGAGCGCGTTCGAGTGTCTTCAAGGAGTGCAGTTAGTTTGATTAGGCAGCGCATTCCGCAGCTATCACCTCCACTTACACCATCACCCACTTCACCTACTTCACCTCCATCTTCATCTACCCCACCTCCACCAAACCCGTAGTTCAACATGGCAAGCACAATCAAGCTACCTGTATTCAGAGGATTAGGGAATAAAGATCTAGATCAGTTTTGGTTCGTAGTAAGAGTAATGTGGGAAGCACACGGGGTTATGAATGACAACATTAAGGCCACATTGGGACACATGCTGACATGGTATATCAAGCACTCGAATGATCACCCAAATGCAAGAATAGTGGAGATTCAGAATACGTTGAATAGAGAGTTTAGCAGGCCGAAGTCAGAGACTCGGTCAATCAATGGGTTTAAAGAGATCGCGATGCTTTCAGGCGAAACCCCCTAGGATTTAGATCAAAGGCTAAAAAGTATGATCCACGAGGCTAATATGACACTGACAGATGCGCAACACCACACGTGGTTTGTGGCATCTTTGACACCACAATTGAGGACGACGTTGTTACAACAGAAGCTCTCAACCCAGGTAGAAGCATTAGAAATGGCGATGAGGTTGCATGAAACACCAATACAAGATCCGAGGTTGGGAGTCCAACAAATCCATGCACAACTACAAAACCTATGCTTGGAGATGCAGAGCTTGAAGCAGGATAGGGCACCCTGGCCGGAAGCGTGTGAAGAAGTGTGGTGCATAAAATGTAAGGGCCAGGGCCACGATAAGGATCATTGTCTGGTATTCGCAAACTACTTGGTAGGAGGGGGACCAATGCCGTTGAGACCAGAGGCACAAATAGGGCTAAGTGCGTCACCCGCGCTCTGGTGCACGATCTGTCAGGTGGGAGGAAAGCACACAATGAACAACTGTCCCCTGTTGTAGAAGTATACACAGACTTTGCAGCAGCTGTTTTGTAAGTTCTATAGATCAGTGGGCCTTGAGGAGCGGACATGTCGGAGCTATGAGCTAATGATGGATAGGACCCCAGCTTATTCAATGCAGACAAAAACACGAGGCCTCGATCTAGCCGCAGTAATAGCACGTGGGGGATTTCAAGGGCGAGGTTGAGGACGAGGAGGAATGGGGCTCGGAAGGGGCCGCAGACAGCTAATTTGTTACAATTGCGAAGGACTAGGGCACTACGTTCGCACTAACCCAACGAGAATATCTTGTCCGTACTGTGAGTAGTTTGATCATGAAATGGTAGATTGTCTGACGTTGACTACACAAATGCACGAGAAAGGGGTACTACAGCCTACTCCGACTCAAAATATTCAAATGATGAGGTCCAAACCATGTGAAGAAGACCCCAAAGTGAACATGATGCTCAGAAGTGGCACGACCACAGGGGAAGATAAGGGGAAGAAGCCTGAGAAAGATAAATGGGTTCGCAAGGCTCCTACAAAGGAACCTGAGTTTGACTTGGAATGCGCAAAGGAGACGTTTATGGAAGCTAAGAAGAGCTTCACGGAGGCCTCTACTTCAGGTAGTAAGGATCAACCAGAGACAGGAATGGATCCTTCTATGCTAACTACTTTTTTAGAGACATGCATGAAACTGTTGCACGGCAATAAGGCAGTTAAAGGACTACAAGAGCTGATCGCTAGGTGTGTAGGGTCGGGTGAATTGCTCGTAGTCCAGAAAATGGGAAGGCATGCAATGTGCACTGGGAAGGAAATGAGATTGACGGCGTAGATCGGCGAGTATGAAATGGATCAAGTAATCTTAGACTTGGGTACGGACGCGAATGTGTTACCAAAGCAGACATGGGAACGTATGGGCAGGCCCGTGTTACATTGGTCTCTTATTCAATTATAGATGGCGAACCAACAAATGATCTTGCCCATGGGGAAATTGCAAGGGGTAACAATAGATATCAAAGGTGCGAGCACGCAGACAGACTTTGAGGTAATAGAGGTTATGGATGACAGTAACCCTTACCCCGCGTTGGTAGGAATAGACTCAGCCACGAATATGAATGGAGTCATCAACCTAAAAAAACAGACGATGATATTCGAGAAAAATTCCGTACGCGTAGTAGTTCTGCTGGATCCCGCTGAAGGAGAGCACTACACTGAACTCATGCGCGACGATGGAAGCGACCATGAGCTGGATTGTATCTACAAGATAACTGCGCGAGACCAGGATTGGCTAAATCCGACTGCAGATGGAATGGTCTTGTGGGAGTGCATAGGTTCCTACCCTTCGGATTCAGAGGAAGAAGATGAATGTTGGCACAATCGGTTGAGCAAAGTGACAATGCTAAATTGTAATATGATGACTAAGTCATTGCGTTGCGTAACAACCCAGCCTCGAGATCTACCGACATATGATGGGTTGACAGTGGTGGATGAATTCTTGAACAAGTTTGAGAGCGCAGTACCAGAGCACCAATGGTTCAATGCATTGAAGTGGGCGCTTTGTGTGACACATGCGCGTTAGTGGGGAACACATCAAGGAAACTTTGAAAACTGGCGCAACTGCAGGAGGATGTTGTGGCTATGGTTTGGGAAGCTGAAACTATGAATAACCAAGAAATACAATGGATGCGATGACCCACGCACGCACCTCACAAAATGGACCAAGGCCTATGGAGAAGAACCTCAGCCTGAATGGGTACACTTATTCTATCATACTCTGGATGTCATACCAAGGAACTAGTATACCGACATAGAACTCCGACATGGTACGAGCAAATGGGATGTCTTGCGCGAAGGATTTTTGTTAACATTCTCATTTGAAGACCCATGGGCGGATACTGTTGACGATGCACTGTAAGCCGTGAAAGCTGCCATTTTCAAAATACCACAGGAACCATGGGAAATATCTCAACCAGTATGGTCACCTCAATTAAGCCATGCCCTAGAATGTTACAACGTACAAGTGGAGGATGATGATGAGACCCCCGAAATATTAATATTCCGGAAACTGAAGGGAGTTGCGAAGTTCGAGGACTAGCAATCGAGGACCCCGACATCACTGCGCCATTGAAAACAAAGTAGGTAAACATTGGTACAGATGTGGAGATGAAGTACATGATGCTTGGGGATTATTGGGATAATGCCATGGTGGATAAGGTCATCGAGTTACTTCGCAAATATCAAGACTTGTTCCCAACCAAAATCACGGAGTTAAAGGGGATCCTTGGCGACTTAGGAATGATGAAGATTACTCTGAAACCAGACGCGAAGCCAGTTAAGCAGCGGCCTTACCGTTTGAATCTGAAGTATAAGGAAAAGGTCCGTGAAGAGTTGGACAAAATGCTTACAACAAGAATTATTGAGCCAGTCGAAGAATCTGACTAGGTGAGTCCTATGATAGTGTAAGAGAAAAAACAGAAGGGTGAAATTCAAATCTGCGTGGACCTCAGGAATCTTAATGATGCCTGTTTTCACGATCTGATCCCAACATCATTTACAGATGAAGTATTGGAGAATGTTGGTGGACAAGAAGCTTACTCATTCATGGTTGGGTTCTCAGGGTACCATCAGATCAAGATCGCGCCGGAAGATAGGAGCAAGACAACCTTCACAATTGAATGGGGTTGTTTTCAGTACACTGTTATGCCTTTTGGACTGAAGAACGCACCAACGATATTTTCACGCGTAGGGGTGGCCGCATTCAAGGAATTCATCCACAAGTTTTTAGAGGTCTATTTCGTTGATTGGACTATATTTAGGTTAGTTAAAAACCATATAGCAAGCTTACAGTTGATGCTGGATACTTGCCGACGACACCAGATTGCGCTGAATCTTAAGAAGTGCACCTTCCTTGTCCCCTTTGGAAATTTGCTTGGCCATGTGGTCTGCAAACAAGGCCTGATGGTGGACCCTGCAAAGATTGTTGTCATTCTCAATCTGGAAGCACTGCGAAGTGTCAAACAACTACGCACCACGTTGGGGCACACTGGCTACTACCAAAAGTTTATTAAGAATTATGCACAAATCACGGCGCCAATGGAACAATTGTTGAAAAAGGACGCTACATATTTTTGGAATGATGATTGTAAGAAAAGTCTAGAAGTTATTAAGGAAAAAATGGCATCCGCTCCCATTTTGGTTTTCCCAAAATGGGACATTGAATTCATGTACATGTTGATGCATTGTGTATCGCGCTGGGCGATGTACTCATGCAGGAAGATGCGGAAGGCATCGATCACCCAATCGCATTCGCAAGTCGGCGATTGTCTAGAGCCAAAAAGAACTACTCTACTACTGAGCACGAGGGACTGGCGATGGTATACGCGCTCCAGAAATACCACCACTATCTACTTGGTGGGCACTTCAAAATGTATACCGATCATTCCTTATTGAAATACCTGGTGAACAAGCCTGTGTTGGGGGGGCGCATATGTAGATGGTTGTTACTATTTCAAGAGTATGACTTCGAGGTCATCGTAAAGCCGGGACACTTAAATGCAGATCTCCTATCCCGAATTGAGAATGGTGAGGAGCCAACAAATTTGGAGGAGGGACTACTTGATGCACAACTCTATGCAGTGTGTGTCGCGGACTACCACTTCGAAGATATAATCCATTTCTTAACCATAGGAACCGTGCCACAAGGATATTCAATCTAGCAGAAGAAAGAATTGGTGGTATGCGCAGCGGATTTTTCTGTTATCGTAGGGCACCTCTACAAAATGGGAAATGATGAGATATTACGAAGATATGTACCTGAATTTGAATGAGGGCAGATCCTCGCAGAAGCACATGGGGGTGCTGTAGGAGGACACTATGTAGGACGGGCAACGACACAAAAGATTCTTCGCGTCGGACTATGGCAGCCAACTCTACATCAAGATTCGAGAGCGTATTGTCAGGCCTGCGACATATGTCAATGAACTGGGAAACCATTGTGAAGGGATGAGATTCCACTCAATCCATAGATGATGTTGCAGCCATTTGAAAAATGGGCGATAGACTTTGTGGGGCCCATCAAACCTTAAGGGAAGACGGGTGCGCGCTATATCATCACTGACCTGACTCGATGGGTGGAAGCACAACTGGTTAAGGACTGCATGGCCACTACAGCTGCGAAATTTTTGTTCGACAACGTATTAACATGGTTTGGATGCCTAAAAATTCTAATGAGTGACGGCAGATGCACTTCCTAAATGAAACTATTAACGCACTCACTGAGGAGTTCCAGGTGTATCATCAATAAAGTACATCGTACCACCTGCAAGCTAATGGGACAGTAGAAGCATTCAACAAGATTCTGGAGACTGCGTTGACCAAAGTATGTAACACATAGCGAAACAATTGGGACTTGCACATACCTGCCGTCTTATGGGCATATAGAATCACATGCAAGAAATTGACGGGTCAGACGCCTTTCATGTTAGTCTACGGCATGGAAGTCATCATGCCAATGGAATAAATTGTACCCAGTTTGCGAATAGCAGCGATGACAGGCATGGCAGACCACGAAGCCTCGGAAGAGAGGCTCGTGCAACTGGAAGAACTTGAGGAAGAATGGTTTCTGGCGGAATTCCATTAGTAGGTACAAAAACAACGCGAGAAAGCTTGACATGATCGCCATATCAAGTTGCGGACATTCAAAGTAAACGATTTAGGATTGTTGTATGACAACAAGTTTGAAAAATTCCCTTGAAAACTCTGAATGCATTGGTTGGGACCATATGTGGTGAAAGAGGTCACAGATGAAGGTGCAGTCCAACGTGTCAAGCTTAATGGAGAGCCCTTCCCGGGAAGAGTAAATGGCAGTTGCCTGAAGCCCTACACGAGTGGGCCGACTGTCTAACTAACCGACCGAAGCACAGTCTTAGTGCTCCAAGCAGTTGAAAGAAGGCGCGGGACTATAAACGAGTCTGCAGGAGAGTTGCGTGGAAAGAGGGTTCCGCGTAGGGTGAAATCGTGATTGCGCATAAGGGGTTGCGTTGCTGTGCGGACAGGCAGGAAAGTGACCATTGAGGTCACTGTTCATGACAAGATGGTCCGAAGAGTGGACAACGGGCAATTAAGACACAGAGTCAGAACTGGATTTGAAACGATTTTCCGCTCGTATCGCATTAATGAGCTGGAAAAGGGGGGAACGGTCAAATTTGAATTTCAACAGGCCTATAAATCATAGCTGGTCATCCTCTAAACAAACAGTGGCATCTTGAGACTTAAGTTATTGCACTATCCAATAGGTATGGACCCGTCGAACTTCGACGCTTTGAGAGTAAGCCCATTGGTTGCGACATTGCCAAAAGAGACACAGGACCTTTGGGACAGCATAATGTTGACAGCCAAGGCCAGCGCGCCGAGCCCAACATCAGTGGTGGGAGATGTACCGAAAATTCCCCGACAGATAGTAGGACCGGTCCGGATGTCGCAGGGAAACCCGGTCTGGTAAGTGATCTATGAAAAATAAGGGCAAGATGGTGAACCTTGGGATAAAAGACAAAATTCCTTTGCCAAGTGCATCACTGGGCCGCGTGCCCTCGACGAAACTTGAAGACTGGGACCTCGCGGATAGCAACAACTCTCTTGCAAAAATGCAACACAAGCTTCAATAGACATGGAGTATACTGGACCAAAGATCGCAAGCTTGCTACTCTGGCATAAAAAGTTCACGTATTTGACATCTTAGCTAGAGCTAAAATCCTATGAGGGGTCGCTTTTTGTTAACCTAGCAGAGCAAAATGAGCATCATCAGTTAAGCGAATTAGTAGGGGCAATGGAGCAAGAGCTTGAAGAAGTGTTGCAGGAGGCAAGGATGGAGCAACAGATTGTAGTGCGTCACTCATAGGGATGGTGTACTACAAAGCATTGTTAGTGTGCCTCGCCACACTGATGAGTGACTCGGGACGAGTCACGATGATTATGTTGGGCGCCTGTTGGGTAGCAGATCCCCTGCGTAATGGTTTTGGAACTTAAAGCCCACAAATTTTGGTAATTGTATTGTAAAGGCTCCACGAAGTACGCAGAGCACGAATTGTAATAAGTCAAGTCAAAGGGTAGTCCACCCCAAAATATTATAATCTAATCTAGAAGGTGCCGGCCTACCCATGGTTCGCGGACCATGGGAATGTATAAATAGAGCAAGGCTCAAAGTGTAGAAGGTAGCTTTTGTTCAGATCCTAAGTGTATGGGTTTCTGAAAGTGATATTCACCCTAAGTTGTAAGTTTGAGCCGTGGGTCGTAGTAGTAGAAGAAGCTCTGCAACTGTGTGCACAGAGGCCTGGTAGAGTCCGCAGCTGTGTGCGCGGACCCCTGCAGCTGAGTGCGCAGGGTGGAATTGGATTGTATTATAATAGAAAATAAATAAGAGATAAGTTGATTCTGAAATATTGTGCATCTAATTGCAGATCTGTATGTTTATGCTTCTGTTATGGTTTTATGCATCTCTTTAAGGTTTTTGTTTGCGCACTCTTGTTACAAATATTGAATGATTGATAAAGACTACTGAATTAAGTCAGATCTATAATAAAACATACTAAGGGTAAGGAATCTAGACAACACCACCTCGCGCTTGGTACAAGGGCTACGCGAAGGTCAGATAGTTGCGCGAAACTGTACGAGTGCGAAGAATCAGTTTGTGAACTCTCTAGACCTCATCAAGACATCCCTAGGGTGCGGAAACCTAGTTCCAGCACCCTCCCATACTACCTCAGGTGAGACCTCAGTCTGTGCTCTGCGAACTATTTCCGAAAGGGCCGGTAGTTTCGGGATTTGTTTGGCTAAAACACTTCTGAACCTGGGTCAGGCCCCAATAAACCAACAATTGTGCTAATAAGAAAAATTAAAAAGTACCTCACAAATAGTTATCATCGTCAGAAGAAACTCATCATACCCATATGCCCTAGATTCTTCAACAACACCTTGCCCATTCAGTTGAGCACTGGGGGCGCTTGGACATCGCACTAGTAACTTAGACTGTGAGGTGCTGTGGTGTGCCCATTACACATGGATGAGTATGCATGCATCTACATGACTAGATGGGATGAGTTTGGTTATTGGCCCGTCCCAACTTGAGATGGTCGATTTGTCAATTATTGGCATAGGCAGGCGACATGAGAGGATGGACCTATCGATTATGGGTGTGGTGGGTGTATATGTTATCAACTCGAGTATCACGAGGGTCAACCCAATGCATGATGCACATGTGTTGGCCCTTGCATACGAAGGGACATGTCCTTTTGTTACCCTGCGATCACTCATATATATGGTTGAGGTTTTTTTTCTAACAAAACACATCAACACACATTGTCACAAAATTTGCATAATTCACAATTGAATGGTAAGTTGAGGAGGAAAGGTGTATTGAAATATCACAATGAGTTGAGGAGGAGAGTCGTACTGAAATATCACAGTTAGTCAAGGATAAGATGGGGTAAAACTTTTGGTTTTTCATACGTGACATAGGTTTGTCCCCTACTTGAGCCTTGTATGATTGAGTGAGGAGAGGATTGAATTGTTGTAAAGGGGTTGTGGCAACATAAGAGGCCAAGTAACCCTTGTCATGCACCAAATAAAGTGATAGGGCATGTTAAGGAATAATACCTTAAAAATTTTGAGGAGGTGAAGGCTAGGGAAAAGGCTTTATAAGCAAAAATTGCAAGAAATAAAGAATATGTAGAAGCTATGGCTAGGAGAGACACAAGTCGGTTTGATGATTTTGACGTTGAAGACTCCTCTACCCCTTCCACCAATATCCATGCCCCCTTTCATTATGTTCCTCCCTCTCTTGAGTCCCAGAGTCACACTAAAGGTAAAAAGAGGATGAACATTAAGAGATATTTCATACCTTCTTCCACCTTTGCCTCTATTAGTGTCATCGCCTCCCAACTAAGTGTAACTCAACCCACCATAGATACCCATTGGAAAAAGCAATGCAAAGAAGTTTCTTTTCAATACATTGCTAGATGGTGGTATGATGCAAATATCCCCTTTAATTTTACCCGCTCACCTTGTTACCAAGTTATGTGGGACTCTATTATATTTGCAGGAAAGGGCTTCAAAGGCCCTAGAATGCATGACTTGAGGGGAAGTCATTTGCAAAAAGAGATTTTGTCCATTGGAGACTATTTGACTGTGTTTAAAGACTCATGGAACAAAATAGGGTGTTCATCATGTCATATGGATGGATCGATGGCAAAAACTACACTATCATAAATTTCCTTGTCTCTTGCCCTCAAGGAACCAATTTTCTAAAATTAGTTGATGCATCTGATCGAGTGAATGATGCCAATCTATTATTTGAGCTTTTGGATAAAATGGTTAGGATATTTGGGGAACAAAATGTTGTGCAGGTCATCATAGACAATGCCTCAAACTATGTTCTTGCTAGAAAGATGCTAGAGTTCATATATAGGACCATATTTTGGACCCCATGTGTTTCACATTGCATAGACTTCATGCTTGATGACATAGGCAAAGTGGAGTGGGTAAAGAGCATTGTAAAGCATGCCAAGTGTATCACAAAATACATCTAAAATTGCTCATGGGTATTGACCTTAATGAGGAAAAACACTAGGCTTGCCATCACGAGATTTGCATTTCATTTACTCATTGAAATCTCTCAATTCCCAACAACAAAACTCTTAGAAAATGTTTTCCAGTGATGATTGGAATGCATCTTGGTGTTGAAAAATGTGTAACTAGGTTTGGTCTTCATAAGTATGAAATCCTTTTTTGATTCTTGTAAATTATAAAATGAAGAAAAATTATTATTATTTTTTTGGAGCATGGGTTTCATGCTCAAGGTCTTTTATTTTATAGGTCAAGCACCTATTGAGTGCTTCTAGGGTTTGTCTAGGGTTTGAGGCCTCCTTGAATGGGAACCAAGAAATCTTACACATAATCAACATAGACTCCATTCTCACAAGGATTAAGGGATTGATCTACAAAGGATGGTCACCAAAACTCTTATTCTTTCACCTTCTCCCAAGTCTAACCACATGGGGTGCCTAGGGCATCAATTTCCTGACAAGCTAGTCACTGAAAGGATTTGATCTCTTAGGGTCTCCTACACTAGCCTTTCCTCTAGCCCTCCTCCAAATTTGAAGACATTCTGACGGTGGATTTGGGAGAAAAGCCAAGTCCTAGCTCCGAGACCAAAACTTGCCCTACCATTCCCAAGGCTAGCACTTCCCAGGGTCAAACCAACATCTTTGAGTAATTATATTTTCTTTGATCCTATCTTCACCTTGTCTAGGGTAAGCATATCATTGGTTGTTACATTCCTTCCTCATACCCTAGACTAGTTCCACTTGGCCCCGTGTGGTCCCACTCCTTTGAAAGACCATTTTTCAAGAACTATTTGGGATACCAATTCTAACAAGGATTTTAGGGATTAGGAAACTCCTTCACAAGTCTTATCCCATAAACCTAACCCTCAAAACCCTCTCTTCCTTTCCCTAGATTACCTATTACCTTGCTTACAAAGCAAGCAATCTCCATCCTTCAAATTTTGGGAAAGGGTTATTTGGGTCACTCATTTCCATTGACTTATTCTTCATTAGTGACTCCACACATACTGGGTCTCTTCCCATCGGTGAAAGTTTTCAAATAAAAGGGAGCCTTAGCTGAGGTGACATTGGGCTAAGATTCCATTTGTTGTCCTTAGCCTAGCATTTGCCCTTTAGGTCCCCTGCTAGTTTGAGCGGTAATAGGCTCAAAAGATGTTTGTGTGCCAGGATCATCCAAAATTTCAAGAGTTTCCCTCAAATCCACCTCAAATTCTCCTTTGGGTTCTAAATCTAGCTGGGGCGTCATTGTGTTATCTCCATGGGTCTCCAACGGTCAGAACGGGGCCTCCTCTTTGGGTGTTAGGTCTCCATCAAGTGCAACAAGCCCTCCTAGTCTCTCATAGAAGACCATTCTCATTTGGGCTCTGAATCGGGGCCTTCCCATTAGGTAGTGTCAAGGCTTGCTAGGACTAGTAGTGTAATCATCAAGAATCCTTTGTGTTGGGTCAAAGTGGACCGACGTCTTTGGTCCTGAGGGTGCTTTGGGACATGTCTCATCTACTCAAGTCATTATGAGGCCCAATGCTCTCAACGCTGCATCTACTAAGCCATCTATCCCTTCGAAAAGATCTAGGTACTTGTGGAGTGGGTACCCTTAAGCCCTAGGTTGTTGTAGACCAACTGACAAAACCAATATGAACTCAAGTGAAAACAACCATCCATTAGAGACGAGGATCATATGAGCATCTAAGTGGGCCAAACCAATGTTATTAGAACTAGATCGGTCATCGTACAGGTAGACCCCCTAGACTCTGAACCATTCGACGTTAGATGGAAATCGAGAAAAAACTAAACCAAAAAACCAGTCAACCAAAAACACATAATATTCAAATTTTAAAGAAGACCACATATATTCATGTGCATCCATATGAATCCAAACCATTTATACACAAATAAGCAAAAGTTATTATTTACAAAGTATATAAGGGTGCACATAAGCAAAACAACGCTAAGTGCAATCTATATTTGAACAAAAAATACATCAAAAAACGAGATCTAGATGACCTTTAACATCCAAAAAAATTCATGCTACCATAAATACCTACATATCATCAAAATCTTTGCCTATATTGGGATCTTCGTCATTAATATCACCCTCTAAGCATTGAAATAAGATAAGAAAATGCTTAGCATATCAATTCAAGATTTTGTTTGAGTGATGGGTAAATTTTAAGCAGGATCACAGTAGAGGAGCTCAGCAAACAATGCTACTAACATCAAGGTACATAGAGCGATTGGTGCTCTTGATTAAATACTAGTTCGATACTTGTTAGAAAATCGGAAAAGCAAAAATATTTTCTTATGTTGATAATTACTTGTGGTATTATTATGTTCTTATTAACTTCTTTATGTTCTTTCTTTATGTTCTTCTCATCAAGCAATCATCAAAGCCATGAAGATCAAGAACACCAGAAGTAGGCACTCAGACAGGGCGAAAACCCCTATATAGGGGAAAACCCAGTAAAAAACACTTCCCTTAGTAGATTCAAAATGAAATAGACCAAGACCCTAGACCAAAGAGCTTCCTCCTCCACCAAGTTAGCCTTCCAATATGGTTTAGCAATTTTCAGTAGTCTCTTCTTGTTTAGCAACTTCAGTCTAGCAACAACCTAGAAATTTTGGCCCCAACTTTAGAATTTTGGTCCCAGCTTCAGAATTTCGGCTTTCCCACCTACTGCAGAACTTCGCCCCCCTCCAATACTGCAGAACTTTGCATGTGTGGGATAGGAGAGAGAAAAAACTGACTTCTTTTGCTTCATAAGGTCCTCCTTCTTTGTTAGCCCTTTCCTCTTCTTCCTTAGAAATTCACACTTTTTCTGGCCCTAGAAGTTGCAGATCGGAGTTGTGAGTATGAGTGACAAATGAGGTCGAGTTACTGCCTTTATATAGTGATTTCTGCCCCTTAGTTTAGGCCGACTATGTGGAGTAGGCCCAGAATACCTAATTTATATTAAAATAAATTTCTTTCTCAACAAATAGAGTTGAAGAAGGGTCTTTTACATTTTGACATGGACAAGGACACTTGACATAAACCCTAGAAGCCTACAATGGAGGCTTTGACCTAAAAACAATTGACCCAAGCATGAAACCCATGCTTTAATAAGTCAATTTTTTTATAATAAAATTTCTTTTTTTTTTCTTTAGACAAATACATTACATCATGACTCAAATACAATTATGAAGATCGACACTAGTTACATTTTTCAACACTCTCTCTTAACTAGGGAGGTATTCATAATTACATGTATACAAAGGTACATGGAAGATCTCAAAGTGATATATTCCATGAAGACTCACAACACACGCAACGCTACAGATTAGATACCTGACCATGGTACTCTAATCGGGTGGGACTAAGGTGTACTCAAGCTTTAGCCACTTTAGGTGTCCTTGTTACACTGAATTTTGTCACCTTGACTATCTGCAGTTATATGGCCTCATCAATAGCCACATTGTCCTCTTTGTCAAGCCCCATACCTCTGCTCTTCATGTCAAAACCTCAAAGAGAGAGAAAGTCACTTAAAAACATGTTTATCTCTGGGTACGCAGGTTCTCTCTACCTTTCCTGCGTGTACGCACTCCATATACATTAGACCTGCGTAGTAATACGCTTTGTATACTAAAGCTAGGGTGCGTACCCCTGTAAAGGTCAAAAGGCGCAAGTTTCATCTTTAAAAAGTTACTTGTGGTTACTTCTAGAGCCTTCTAGAAGAGAGAGTGTTTGACGTGTATTGAGCGCCTCCAGATGGTTCATGCATCCCTATGATAGAGGAACTTATCCCATCAAGAGAGGAGCTACCCCATCCAAAGAGGGAGTTTCCCATTGATGTTGGAACTGAATAACTTCCTCTAGAACACTATAAATACAGGCATTGGGCAAAGGGAGGGGAGGTTGAAAGCTGAACATTCCAAAGGGTAGATGCTGCTGGAATTAGGACTTCCATTGTTGACTTGTGAGGAGAGATTACTATCCTTTCTTGTTGCCATATTGGGAGTGGGTGAGCTTGTCAAAGTAGAGGAAATCTCTTGTTGGACCCTGGGAGGAGCTTGCACAACACCAAGGCTCAGGTTGTAATGGTTCCTTTGATTATTTAATACAAATAAGTCCATTCTTCTCAATGATTTGTTAATGAATTATTTCATGTATTCCTTGGTCAATATGATAGATATGTTTTGTTTTATGATGAATATTTAGATGTTATGTAATCGTTTGCTTTGTTAGTGTATGCAGGTCTGAAAGTGAAGGAGGAGCTCATCTGGATCGGCAAGGCTGGACTGTTACAACAAGCGTGGGACCTAAGGTAAGATCGAAAACATTTGAATTCTCATAGAATGATGTGTATCTAGAGACGGATAGCTCTTGTTTGGTTTGTTTGTCATTAGAGAGTCTTAGACTCCTAGGA
>APFE031520189.1:0-14665 GCA_000404065.3 Pinus taeda | reverse complement strand
CACCCAGTAATGCTATATCATGAGCATTGTAACATATTTTCTAATGAATCATTCTTTTCTTCTTTCGATTTTCTTTTAATGTTTTTGCTCTGCAAAGTTGTGCGTTCAGCCTTTACTAGCTAGATTCATCTGTGCAGGTTTTCTAACACATTTACACGAAGGTGAGACACGAATTTAAAAAATATAATTTTCACCTGAGAATTTTACTTCACTCTTTTGGCGTTCCCTGTTTATCACCATTCCTGTTTATCACCATTCCCTCCCTTTATATTTGTACCTAATTCTTTAGCTCTGTGGATTAGATCATTTGAGTGCAGTCGAGTTTGGAGAATTCATATTAATCATATTCCTTTTACCAAAGTGATTAAAAGTGGAGTATGATTTAGTCAGAAAAATATTTTTCGTTTTTCTGTTTTCTGTTTTTTTGAGTTTGAGTACAAAAGAAGTTTCTAGAGAATTCATATAAAATAAAATAAAATGTCATTTGAGTCATTTTATTTAAGTGGAATTGGTAAATTTTAATGATATCATTTTTAAGTGAAGTAGTTAAAATCAAAGTAGCTATTAGTTTTCCATGCACAACATAACACTCTCCTACCATGTGTTTCATGTCTTGCCATTCCTAACATGTCTTAGAAGACTTTGCCATGCATTGACATGCATTAGCACTTGGCACACATTGGCATTTGACATGTATTGGAACCTATTATTAGTGTGTCTAGCATGCCTCTTTTGAAAAATATAAAGTCGTGACTTAGTCGTGACACCCTACACATCTTAGCATGCCTTAGCACCTGGCATGTCTTCGCATTCCTTGGAACTATTTTGCACATGTCAACACACCTTGCAACTCCCTAGCACACTTTGGCATTTCCTCGCATGTCCTCATATTCCCCAGCATGCCTTACTAGTGCTTAGCATACCTTGTCACTCGTTCCTTGGCATGACAACTAACACTCATTGACACACCCTAGCACACCCTCATATTCATTCACTTCCATGCATTTTGACCTAGTGTTCCCCTTCGTTTTCCTAGTACTCCCTCACACTCCTTAGCATGCATTAGCACTCTCTAGCACACCTTAGTACTCTTCACATGCCCTGCCACTTCATAGTATGCATGAAACTCCCTTAAAAATTATGGCACTTGGCATGTTATTCCAAGTGGATATTGGTGGCCACCCACCTATCACACCCAAACCTCCAATTAGTTTCATTTGTTTCCTTGTTTATTTCAGCATTTATTACTTTTACTAGTTTTCCGGGTCCTGAACTTCTGAAGCATTTTTGACTCCCTAAATGACATTTTTTTAAGGTTTGATATAGGCCCCTTGGCTGGGAGTCTATGGAAAATCCTGTAGTACTCGAAGAGACCTTTCCAACAAGGTATCTTACACACCAAATGAAGATAATATGATCAAGTTAGGACACCAGGAAGTTGGCTGCCCAACTAACCCCAATGGGGCCTACAAAATCTTGGTCTTACATCTCTTGGGGTTAGGTTTTTGGTTGTATAGGGTTTTCTCATGTTTTCAAATAATAAATAGGCCATTGAGCTTCATTGTAACACATTTGAGAGGGATGTAACCGCTACATCTCTTCTCACAGATAAGCTACCATCACTCAAGCTAGTCTTATTTTCATTCTAATTATAAGCACATTTCAATATTTGATATTAATGAAATGAAGTGTTATTTTTGCTACATCTTTGTATTTATGGTTATATCTGTAATTTTTTGCATTCCTATTTAAATCCGGATGAGTGGTATCAGAGCAGTATGCTCTTTCTCTGTTTTTCTTTGCATACCCCTAATCTTCCTCGAATAAGCCCTTGAGCGACAGAGGAACTCAATGATGCACGAATTTGCTTAGATCCTTCAGCAACTACCCAAGGGCGACGCATCTACTTCTGGAAGCTACTCTGGAAGTGCCACAACCTAGAAGGTACAAGTTAACTGTGAAATTCCCATATCGAGGGTCAGATACATGCAGATGTTGTAGATAAATGGTTGAATCTTCTAGAAATACATTTTTCTATTCATGAATTTGTCGGCCAGGAAAATATTACTTTTCCTCTTCTCAAAGTCGCTCCCCATGTCAAGGACTCGTGAAAAACCTATTGTGAGTGAGTAGAAGGATGAAAGTACACCCTCACTATTTTTGTCCACACCCACTTGGGATTCATTTTGGGATGTCATTAAGGAGCAGTAATACCCTGTCGAGAGCTATGAGGAAAAATACATAAAGTGGACCACACTGCGATAGAGAAGGGACCAAGACTTGTCGAAGTTTACAATTTTTTTGATACCCTTCACAAAAATTTTGGTATAAAGGATTCTAAGAAACATTTGGTACTCAAGTAACACAACTGCCTACATAGGTACGTCCAGGATGATATGGAGTTCCTGGACATCTCCGCTCTTGGCATGGCATACTGATACGCTATGAGGATTGACTAGAAGCTTAAATAGAAGAATCAAACTTTGTATCTGCATATCCGATGCAAGGTAAATGCGCCCCCAAACTACAAAGCAAAGGGAAAATTCAAGGTGAGGCGATCGAGGATAACTCATCGAAGCCACAAGCAAAGAAAAACACTATGAAGACAAAGAAGGACATGTGAAAGTGGTGTGAGTTCCATAAGAGCTCCACACACAACACAAGTGAGTGTCAGGCTAAGCATTCACTGGTGGCCGAGCTAAAGGCTTCTAAGTCCAATGCATGTTCTAACTCTGAGTCAGAACCTGGAAAGGGGAATGTCAAAGGGAAGTGGATAATTGATGTGGAGCCCAATGCCATTGTGGCAACCACCAAGAGCTAGAAGATTGAGTCTCAAGTTCCAGAAGAAGGGCAGTGCCTATTCAACTCACAAATGTGTGTGAAGGGTTCTCCACTATAATTCATTATCGATAGAGGGAGCCAAAATAACCTCATTTTAGAAAAAGTCATGATCGACTAAATATATCGACTATAGTACATTCGCATTCATACACCATTGGGTGGCTTCACCAAGGACGAGATCTCTATGTCATCTAGTAGTGTCGCCTTCCCTATAACATCTAGCCCTTCACGAATGATTTATTCTGTGATGTTTCTCCTCTTGAATTTTGTGATGTATTATTAGGAAAACCATACTTATGGAAGCTTCATTTTTTATATTAGTCTAGACCACACTCTGTTATTATTTATTTGGGTACTAAGTTATAAAGGATATTGGAGGTAGACCCACTTAGCACCATCTCTTTGATATCTGCTAAGAAATGCAGAAAGGTCATCTCCCAATTTGGGAAATTTTTTTCCCTTCTCATTTACTCTCAAAGTAAGGGGAAGGTTGTAGCCACATCCATGGCCCCTAGGAAGGGTCCCTCAAAGTAGCAGAAGCAGGTGGATATGGTCGTGGAAGAATACAAGGATATCTTCTCCACACCCATAAGGGTACCCCTACATTGTCAGGTCAAGCATCGAATATATATGACTCCAAGAGCACCTCTACCCAATGGGTCAATATATTACCTCTCCATCCTGGAAAATGAAGAGATCAAGTGGAAAATACAGGAGTTGTTGCAAAAGGGGAACATCCAACCAAGTTCTTCACCTTGTGGAAGCTCAATTGTAATTGTATAGAAGATGGATGAGACCTGGAGGCTCTACATTGATTATTGGGAAATAAAAAAAATCACTATCAGCAACAGATATCGAATCCCACAGATTGATGACCTTGTGGACCAACTTAAGGGGTCCAAGTATTTCAGCAAGAACAATATGAAGTGTGCTTATCACCAAGTTCCAATAGAGACACAGATGTATGGAAGACTACCTTTAATTCCAGGGAAGGCCTTTTAGAATGGTTGGCTATGCCCTTCAGGTTAACAATTGCCCCTACTGCATTTATGAGGTTAATGGATGACATCATACGGCCCTTGACGAACTCGTCCTTGGTGGTTTATATGGATAGCATCCTCATCTTCAATGAGAGTTGGGAAGAACACTTGCAACACATTTGGTAGGTCCTTCAAATCATTTGGCAACACAAAATGTCTGCCAACTTGGATAAATGCACCTTTGGCATGAGCCAGGTCCAATACTTGGGTTACATCATAGATGAGTGTGGTATGCATGTGGACCCAACCAAGATCCAAGTCATTTAGGATTGGTTAGCCCTAACAACTCTAATGGAGCTTCACACCATTTGGGCTTTGCAAATTTCTCTTAGAGGTTCATGTTGGGACTCTCCCATATCACTTGGCCTTTGAATCAGATTGCTAAGGGAGGGGTGAAAGAAATGTTTTCTCGGTTTGAGTGGTAACAGAAGACGTTTGTTGAGTTGAAGCACCCCCTCTTCTCTACACCGATACTCACACTGACAGACTTGCAGTAGCCATTTGAAATCGAGACATATTTCGCATACTATGCTATTGGTGCACTCCTCACCCAGCATGGGCATCCAGTGGCCTATCGTAGGGAGAAACTTTCCAATACAATTTGGATGTAGCCCACCTATGATAAAGAGATGCATTCCATCATGTAGGTTTGTCGACAATGGAAGCACTACATTTTGGGGAAGGAGATGGTCATCCACACTGATCAACAACCTTTTAAGTTTATACATACACGGGGGAAGTTGCAGAATGATCACCATCATATGTGGTCTACTTATCTACAACAATTTCACTTGAACATTAAATACAAAAAGGGCAACACCAATCACGTTGCAGACTGCCTCAGCCAGCCCCCAGTTGCAGCACTCACTATTGTTATAATGTTTATATTTTCTGGAGAAATCACATAGAGAACAAAGGGTAGACTCATTTGTAACCCAAATCTAGGTTCATCATCAAGACCAGGATGAGGAGAAATATCAGCATACAAAAAATATATTAAAATCTCAGAGATGCAATGGTAATTCCCAACGGTTAAATATTTCCTTTTATTTCATTTTCATTTTTATGAACGTTAAATGACCAAAGGTCAATTAGGTTGTGGATTTTAATTTTAATTAATTTAATTTAATTTTATTGTTAAAGTATATATACTATAAAATTATTATTTGAATAATTTTTAAGATGCTAATATTGTTGTGATCTAGAAATTTTATATTAAAATTTATTTATTTTATGTTTTAGAGGATAAAAAATCAAAATAAAAAATTATTATTATTTATTTATATATTATTTGAATTTGATTTTTTTTTTCAACTCTTATGGTCATGAGACGTTTGGATGGTTGTAGTTATACAAAAATGGTCTAGAGTTTTCCTCGATATACCAGATGCTAGTAGCTAAAAATAATGTTCCTAATTTCCACCTCTAGGATGCATTATTATGCTGCATGTGCCACCTTTATGTTCCTTCAAGCGAGCATGCTAAGATGATTTGGGAGGCAAACTATAGTTGGGTCGCAGAACACTTTGGTGTGGAGAAAACTATAGACGTACTACAAAAGTACTCTTATTGGCTCAAACTCCAAATGGATGTTTGGAAATATATTAGATCTTGCACTGCATGCACCATTGCCAAGCCAACCATCAAGAAGTAAGGCTTTTGCACTCCTCTTCCTACCCCCAACCAGCCGTGGGAATCCATCTCTCTGGACTATGTTTGTGGACTCCCTTCTACCAAGCATGGTAATGACTATGTATTTTTGGTCATGGATAGATTTTGTAATATGGCTATATTGGAAGCCTGCAAGAAGAGTATCACAGTAGAGGACATTGCCAAACTCTTCTTTGAATGAGTATGAGTACATTTTGGGATCCCACTGATCATTATATTAGATATAGATAACAGGTTCCTGAGCACATTTTGGTCAAGCCTCTCGACACTATTCGATGCCAAGCTCACCAAATCGAATGCCTTCCATTGCTAGACTGATGGCTAGACAAAGGTCATTAATAGGATGATAATGCACATACTCCACATGTACAACTCCAAGCATCCTCGAACCTTGAATGGGAGTCTTTCATATGTGAAACATAATTATAATAGAGCTCTCCTTAGCTCGACTAGTCACAGTCCCTCTCAAGTGGGTCTAGGATTTCAACCATTATGTGTGGTTGATGTTAACATGCCTCATGCAACTCTGCAGACAGAATCCACACATGTACTGTCATAGGCTAATAGAGTGACCAGATTTATTGAATGCATACAACACATCTACCAGTAGGTTCAAAACATCTTGGAGAAGTCAACTTCCAGGTACAAGCAACGACATGACAACATCGGGTGCCATACAAGTTTTAGGTGGGTGACAAAATCTCATTGCATTTGCATAAAGAATGCCTTACTAGAGACTATTGGAAGCTCTTATCACTCTAATATGATCGTTACGCCATTACCAAGGTTGTGGGAGATAATGCCTTTGAGCTCAGAATTCCCCCATTCCTTGGCCTGCACCCAGTGTTCAATGTGGAACACCTTTGACCATACTTCCCACCATTATTGGACACATCACACATTGTAGAACAAATCACACCAACAGATTTAAATTGAGACTACATGGAGCAGGCCATAACTGATAGGATTATGGACACATAGGTCAAGAACGCTCACCAACAAAAGGTCCAACTATATTGGGTTGTCAAATTTGGTAAGAATTTTTTTTAATGCATATCCACTCCTCATGGTAAGAATAAAATACTCCCATCACCAAAAGGATTCTACGAATATTTTAGAAGAAAATTGTGTTCTAATTTGATAATAGATGAAAATTGTGGATAGAATCATTATTAGTGGGATGCCTCGAATTCTTTTTGTCAAAATTTAATTTGTTTGATCATTACAAGAACGATGTCCATTTCCTAAGGTAATGCATGCATATCCTTATGAAACTCATGCATTTATTAAAGTAATACATACATTTACTAAGGTAGGGAATGGATTTCCTTAGGAAGAGTATTCATTTCCTGAGAAAAAAAAACATACAAATTGTATCCTCAACCCAAGTGGAGAGATCTATGCTACAACTACAACATTTAAAATCGATTTATCCTACATAAAACTAAAAAAGTATAGTATTATAGGAAAAAGTTCACATTGGATTAAATAAGCGAAAGAATTTTCCAAAGAACACCTTTCAATCCAAGGCCATAAAGAACATACTTGTGATTTTCCCATACATAATGTACCAAGCTCTAGTAGCAAATGCACCTAATTATAACATCATTGTCATAGTATCTCTCATGCATTTTCACATCCGAAAATTGCTTTCTCATTCTATTAAAATTGAACATGTTCAATCATGTTCAATGTATGACATACATTAGACATTGTTCACATAAAAAAACTTCTATCTCCCTCCATGAGACAACATGGAAAGTAGTTATCTACACTCCACATTCATTCCATCATTTATCTCCCCTACTTTTTCAACGATTTTTGAAAATTGAAAGGCCTAGCATTTCATGTTCCACAAACAAAAAAATGTCTTTAAGATGTATTTGATAGTGGTTGAAAATTTTGAGACGTTAAAGTTGGTAGGTAAAAATAAATGGAACTACAAATTTGATGTCTAAACATTTATGTTAGCCATAATAATTTCTAGTGATTGGATTATAGGCAGAGGAAGGATTATTTTTTTAATATGAAAGTGAAGGAGTGTTATCCAACCTTATTATTAATTATACCATATCTTATACACACTATTATGCATGTCACGTCTTTTATTTTTCCATCTTGTTATCATTATTGAACTCTCATCTATACAATCTTTATGAAAGGTGAAATGGCCAAGGCCCCCCTATCTCACTTTCTACAAAATTCCATATAGTGGGATCCTCCCTAAATCCACTTTTTGAAAATTTTCATCTACATATTTTCATCTTAAATCCAAATTTATGTTTATACAATTTTCTAATTTTGATTTCATTTTGTAACTTTTTTCATTTATATGCTTAGTGCCATTATTTTTGTATGATATGATGTATCATCCTCTGTTATTTCTATTTTGTTTAGTAAATGTATGGAATTTGAATATAATATCATAAAATGTTTTAAATTCATAAATCTACATAAGATGTAAAATGAAAGGTAGAAAAAATAAATATTCACCATTATCAATTTTTCAAATGACATACAAGGTGAATTTTAAATTCTAGGCCTAGTACGATAGATTTGAAATATGTGTTGTGAAATTTCCTACGATGAATAGAATTTATAAGCCCCATATCCTTCTCATGAAATATAGTTTCTCCTATTTTAGTGCATTGGGGAATTTCTTGGCATTCATTGAGCCATAATAATTTTGGCCCCCTTTTTCTCCCTTTTGATTTAGTCCGAAGAGTTTTCTCCTTATTTCCTCACAGTTGCTATAGAACTCTATCATATGGTTTCAATAAGGGGTGAATTTTTCATCATACAAAGTTACCTCCTATGGTTGTTCCACAATGCCCATATTATGTACCCCCAAGCATTGTAGATTTACATGTTAACCACTCTTTTGCTAGTAAGAGTGAGGCATAGAGTTGCACCTTCAATCAATTCCAAATTCATTTATCTATTTGTCGATTAAACTTTGAACTTCAAATATTAAGTAAGGAGTTGGAGTAGATAAGGAACCTTTAAGCTTCCCAAACTCAATCTCATGACCCTAAACTAATGATCAACTACAATGCTCTATAAGTGTATGTACGATAGATATTTTTTTCATTAAGAGATGAAAACAAAGGGTTGAACCAAAAAATAACTTAGCTAGAATCTGAATATCACCAAACTTTTTCTCAACATTCTAATGCAAGGATGTAAGAGGTAATCGTTAATCAAGAACTAATGAAAAAAGGATAAATCATGGATACTCCAAAACAACTCACAACATATCACCTATTTGTCAACTTAGATCTAAAATTGTAATAATTGACATTTTTTTTTTGTTTAGAAAATTAAGTAATTCTCATCAAGAATACTTATGTGAGAATATTGTAATGGACAATGATTTTCTACAAATTAAATTCCCTCAAGCTCCCTTGTGGCATAAGGAGGGCTGAAAAAAGTAGGAATTTTTTTTTAATTTATATTCAAAGCATAAAGATAAATATAGCCACTTAGAATCCTATTACTATATGGTAATGCCATAAGTGGATGTTGTAACAATACAATAAAAAAATTTGAACAAATAGAACATTTCAAATCAAAAACAAACAATGGCATATTTAGTTATGTTCTGATCTAGATTGGATCATTATATATTTTTTTTCATCCATCTTGATGCATTCATAGTGGGAAAATTGGAGGAATCAACTCATGGGACCATTTTTACCTGCAGAACCCAGTTTGGTGAAATGAGGTCTGAAACACTCTGGGAGAATTTTAAGGCATCAAACGATGTTTTTTGTGGTAAATATTTTTTGCAATTGTGCAACACCTTTCCATGCTATACTACTCACAAGGATCTTTCCAACGGTGTAAGAAGCACGTCAATCAGAGTCAATATGCAAACATTATGCCACTCGGAAGTTCACCTTCCCATTTTCACACCTATGGTTCGGGAGGATGCCAAGTCAACCCCCATTATTCATGGAAAAGGGGCTAGCCATGCATTTTTGATGTAAAGAATCTACAATATTTTATATTATAACTCTAGTTAATAGTTGATATAGTAAAATTTAACGACTAGTACGCTATTGGGTTAACTTATAACCAAGCCACTAGGAGGAAGAGGCAGTCCATTATTTCGAGAGAATTTTGTTCCATAGTTGAGAAAAAATAGCCAGGAGAGATTGGAGGGAGAACACACAACAAGGATCCATGCATTGTAGCAGCCCATGGGCCACAGACATTCCATCTTTGTACAGGTAACCATATTTCCAGACATAGAAAGAGAGCGAATCGACCTCACCTTCTAGCTAGGTTTTCTCCCAGAAGAGTTTCCTAGATATCATATATTGTGTATTATGTGTGTGTGTGAGCTTATTTTATTCTTTAATTTTTTTCATACTTTTTATCCTCATGCATGCACTAATTATAGTTAAATCTACATATCTAGAATTTTAATAAATCTGTAATAGTGTAAAAATTCAATATCTTAATATATTATTATTACATCTGTTGTGACAAAATGTACAAGGATGTATCCACGGCAGTTTACATATCATGTTCTCTCTGGATATATCCACATATGACTAATATATGAGGGTTGCAAACAGTTTGACCACATGAGTAAACTTTATAGTATTACACCTATGTTGGAATATATTGTTGTACGGTTGACCTTTTTGGCTAGGCAGGGTGCTTGGATGATGTAGAGTAAGAATTAAAGAGGAGTAATTATCCCAGAAGAGAAAAAGGAAGGATAGTGAAAAAAATGTTCTTAAATTTGTAATGTCCATTGGACCTCAGCTATGACCTCTAAGAGGCTACAAAATGAGGAATGCAAACATTTTGATAATATGAGTAGAACTTATAACATTACACCTATATTTGAATAATATTGTTTTATAGTTGACCTCCTTGTCTGGGAAGGACACCTCGATAATATAAAGTAAGAATCAAACAGGATAAATTGTGCCATAAAAGAAAATGGAAGGGTAGTTTAAAAAAAAAAAATTCTAAATTTGTAGCATTAATTGCACTAGAATATAAGACCTCCAAGAAACTTAAACAAATCTAACATCTAACATTATGTGAATTTCAACTACCACTTGATTCCCAAACATTCATTTCTTTTCATGGCTTATTTTTTGTGAAAAAAAGGAATGAAGTGTTTATATTTGAATATTAATTTGGTTTAATTATTGAATACTGCATTCATGAGTACGTAATTATTTAACTAGTATAACTATAGTACCAGATAACTATAGTACCACATAAACCAATTTGTTTTTTTAATAAGGGTATCAATTCAACAAAAAAGATGCTCATCCTAGAAATATCTATAAATTGTAGTGATGGGGAATTCTCTTAGATGTGGCTATAAGTGGAAACATTTTACAAAGACATCATCATAATATTTATTATGCAAGTGCATTTCTAAGATAGAAAAAGAGATAAATGTCCCAAAACGTAAGTCTTAGCTAGTCATATGTGTACCCAAATGCATGTATTAGCTAGTCATTTTCATTTCCATCGAAACATATCACAAATACTCTTTGAATACCAAGAAATACTATATTGAACTAAAATGGAGACACGCAAAATTCATAACATCAATATTCACTAACTATCAATCGAATTAGATTTCTAATTATCAATGGAATTAGATTTCTTGATGGAAATTAAACAAACAAATAGAATAAAGGGGCCATGGTAGGAAATTTCATATTTAGAGAAATTTGTTAGATGTGTTATAAGAGGTGAAGCCATCAACGATAAACCAAGAGAAACATTTATTTCTAGATCCTAGCCTTCATTGTGTTAAATAGTACTATGTCAATTTTTTGCTCACATTTACTTCTTTTGGAAGGAAATCCCTACTCTAATTCCATTTTTCGACAAAATTTATCTTTCCTTGATTGAAATCTACCTCAATTTTCTCATTTTCCAATTGAATTTTATGATTTCTCCCTTTTTTCTTGTACGAATAGTTCAAGATCCATTTTCGATGACCACATTTTATATTTCATTACAAATATTCTTTTCCTTACCTAGTCTTAAGATATATTCAATTTCATTCCTAGGGATAATATAATGATCATCATGCAATGATGAGGCTCCCTATGTGTCCTGCACTAAATAAGAGACACTTTCCTTTCGCTCCCTACAAATATATGAATTGTGAGCTTGCATTTTCCTTGTTGGTACCAAATATTCATCTCCATTGCAAAATATTGATGTGTAAAGTTGCAATGAATGGAGATTGCGATATAATAGTCATCATCATGTGATGATGTGGAGTTAAAAATAATGGAGAAATGGTTATATGGTTGTAACGTATCTCCTTAGTTTAGGATTAGTTCCTAGAGTTTAGGAGGTTGTTTACAACTACCTATTTTTCAGTGATGTAATTAATATTGTAATATTCATTTGATGTAATGTAGAGTGAATGTGAGAGAGAGTCTCCTCTTTGTTTGAGTGCAGTCTCCCAGGTGCCGTACACTCCTGTGAGCTGCAACTCCTTCATTTAATTCAAAGTGTGATTTTTATCTTGGTATCAGAGCTTAGGGTAGAGGTAGCCTTAAAATTGTTTTTCTAGGGATGCATCATTAAATTACATTTCTATAGTGGTAAGAGTACATGTAAATGTGTCTGTGTGATTAGGTGGAACTGCAGTAACACCTGCAGTGAAGGGTCTCAGATGACTGATCATCTGTGAACCGGAGAAAAGGTTGAGCAATTGGCGCTTATTTTTTGAAGACAGTCGAGCCAATCTAGAACAAAACAAATTGGCGTTGGTTTGGGGCTGAAAAGCGCACCAGGCAAATTATAACTAAATTGGTGTGGATCCATGGCTGTTAAGCGCGCCAATTTCCATGGACATTGTGAATTTTTCTTTTTTTGCAATTCGTGCAGATTTTTAGCTATTCAGAGCGCCATAGAGCCAACCTCTTTCTCTCTGGAAATCTGCAATTTTTGTTGCATATCGGAGTTTCCCAGTGGTGGCACATGGAGATTCTGCTCAGTGGCAGCACATTTGATTTGCCCGGTGGTGGCGAATTGAGGATCCTTGATAAGCTCGGAGGTAGCAGATCAGATCTGCCCGGTGGTGGCGAATTGGGGTTCCGTGATCGGACCTTCCCAGTGGTGGCGAATCAGAGCTCTGTGATCTGCTCGGTGGAAGCAGATCAGTGTTTTGCCTGGTGGTGGCGCAATGCAGTTCCTTGATCTGTTTGGTGGAAGCAGATCGCCCTTGCCCAATGGTGGTGTGTTGGAGTTTGCTTGTTCGGTGGTAGTAGATCGGTTTTGCCCGGTGGTGGCATAGTGAAGTCCCTGATCTGTTCGGTGGCATCAGATTGGACTTTCCCGGTGGTGGCACAATGAAGTTCTTGATCTGTTTGGTGGTAGCAGATCGAACTTGCCCGGTGGTGGCCGATTGGAAAGTTTAGTTGGGCGAAAATGAACAATAGTTTGGAATCATACCTCCACGAGTCTGGCAAGCTCAATGGAACGAACTTCTCTAACTAGAAGTTCAAAATGCAAACTTTGCTGGAAAGTGCGAATGCATGGTTGATCATCTTGGGAAATGAGCAGAGAATTGGAACACCGACCCAAGAACAAGATTGGGATAAGAGAGAAACAAAGGCGAATGTCATACTGAAGATGTTTATCAAAGACAACATTATCCCCCATATCAGAGATTGCAAGTCGATCGCGGATATATGGAACACAATCAAGAATCTGTACGAGACACAGAACACAAATTGTCTTCTGGCACTCAAGGGAAAATTTTTTGCATTAAAGATGGATGAGAATGAATCCGTTGGTGGATTCATGGCCACAGTCATGGACCTGAGAGACAAATTGGGAGCCATTGGAGAGAAAGTATCAGACTCAGATCTGGTCACACTCACATTGAACAGAATGACTGATGAATATTAGACATTCATCTCTGGGCTGTCAGCGAGAGAGAAAGCCCCCTCATTTGATGACCTGACAACAATTCTTCTCCAGGAGGAGGAACGAAGACAAAATCTGAAAACTCAGAGCAATGACTTAGCTTTGATGGCGAAGAGGTGACAGTATAGAGGAAAGCAGCACCAACACCAACATCAGCATCAGCAACTGCAGCAGTAGCAGCAGAAAGGGGCCAACTCTTTTCAAAAGAAATCATTCAGAGGTATGACTGATAATTATGTTAAGAGATGTTTTTACTGTGGGAAGCTTGGCCACCAGATTAAAGAATGCTATAAGAGGCAGGTGGATGAAAGAAAAGGTAAACAGAGGAAACATCAGGGGTGTTTTGTTGGAGAAGAGGATGACCACAACCATGATCTTTGATTATTCACAGTCGACTGTGCACTTTCAACATCAAAAGGAGATGAGGATAATATATGGTATGTCGATTCTGGCGCATCCTTGCATATGACTGGTAAGAAATATTGTTTTGAGTTTCTTGAAGAGTCTGCATGTGGATCAAAAATTTACTTAGGAGATGACAGTGGGTATGAGATCAAAGGTTGTGGGGATATTCCTGTGAAGCTACCTGGTGGCAACATCAAACATCTCAAAAATGTTTTATATGTTCCAGGAATTAAAAATAATTTGATCTTTCTCTCTATCATAACAGACCAGGACATGCAGGTGGAATTCTTCAAGAATGGATGTGTCATTCAGGATACCCAATTCGAGACAGTTGCAACAGGAGTACGCGTGGGGAATTTGTACATACTGGATGCAAGGAGCATGCCACGACAAGAGATGGTTGCAGCAACATCAACAGTCGAAAATATCTGGCATCAAAGATTTGGACATCTCAATTTGCAAGACCTCATCTTACTTCAGAAGAAAGGTATGGTCGATGGACTTCCTGCTTTACATAATATCAAACTGGAATCTGATGGATGTGCATTAGGGAAGATGCATAGAGATGAATTCCCTTTGCATGTTAACAGAAAAGAAAGAGACATCCTAGAACTAGTGCATACAGATATTTGTCGACCTATGCAGACTAGGTCTTTAGGAGGTGCATACTACTTTCTATTGTTTATAGATGATTGAACTATGTTCTCTTGGGTATATTTTTTAAGCAAAAAGAGTCAAGCTTTTTGATACTTTAAAGAATTCAAATCTATGATAGAGAA